>BSSO01000529.1:0-32055 GCA_030267885.1 Mesembryanthemum crystallinum
AAAAGGAGCTCATAATACCTTTCCTTGTTTGGCTTAGGCACAAAAACATGCATTGTCACAGATAAATAACAAAGGATACAAGAAAAGGAGCTCATAATACCTTTCCTTGTTTGGCTTAGGCACAAAAACATGCAATAAGGTCAGGCGACGAGTTCCACTGCTTTGGCAAGGGCCAATATTTGGTGCTAATATCCTAGCGTTGCGATTGAATATATGGTTTATGGGAGGGAGGATAGGAAATGATGGAAGGAAGGTACGCCTATTGTGGGTTAAGAAATGGGCTCTTGTCACTGCGGTGAAGTTGTTTGCATTTGATCCCATCTCATATTCCATCCCTACAAACTCGGAGGCACTTCATGAGACCCTGGATTATGTTATTGGTAATGGTATACGGATGACATCCCCTGACGACAAAACAATCTACAAAAACAGGATACAGGAACGCCAAAATGCAATTTTATGCGAATTATCCTTTCAAACATCATGCGGAACGTAACCGTGTCAAATTTTCAACGTGAAATGCAACCCTCTCTAGAATGTCCGTCCACCATAGAAAGATTCTACTCAAAACCATCAAAATCAGTGTTAAAACTAGACTTAGGTTGGCTCAAATCTCAAACTAAGACATTTACATCGGCTAAAAAGGGATTCTCATCTTCCATCTTCATCCATTCCCTTTTCCCTCAACATCAATCAGTCATGCATGCCAACGGGCAACGATAAAATATGATCCAACCAAGTATCAACCTGCTGTGGTTTCCAACAAAGCCGTTTATTTTCATATGCTGGAAATACTTTTTCACAAATCACACAATCCACCTAATTATTTCTAGTTGTATGAATGCCATCACAAACTATAAGTTGTCTTTTATGAAGACTAAGAAGGGAGTTAAAAAGAAGGAGCTAACTAGACTTCATACTCCTACTTATGGTCTATCATATAAATGTGCATGTAATGTACCTGTATGTAGGACCAACCAATACACAACATGATCTGGGAAGATTTCCCAATGATTCAGACACATCAGCACGAAGCAGCTTCAATCTGCTTATTCCCCTCAACTGCATCTTCATTCTGCATCTTTTCCTGAACTGCATCTTCGTTCTGCGTCTTTTCCAGAACCGCAGCTTCATTCTGTGTCTTCTCTTGAACTGCCTTGTAGCACTGGAGGCTGCACAGAGGGAGCTTCGTCTTTGAATCACGGTACTTGTATGGATTTGTACATGACGGACCAGCACATTTTTCTCGCGGAGGAGGATAACTGAATATGTTCCAGAAATAACTCAAAGCAGTTATTACAAGTTCCCGGTGTTAGTGGAATAGAAAAAGCAAAAGCTACTCACAATAAGATTAAACCAGTTAAAACTCGCACCAGCTACAGGGTAGAGCCTTTAAAATTCAGAAAGGGTCACAAATGCAGAAGAGAAGCAATACAGAAACAATCTAAGTTAATCAGTGGCATCAAAACCCCAGATTTCTGTGATAGAAGCCCCACAAACTAATCTCAAAGCATTTATTTTATTAAGTGAACCACATGCACTGAAATTAACTACAAGCCACAACCATCCAACCCCTCCCCCTTCCCACAGGGAAAGAACCCCAAAACTTTAGAACAAAAAGACACTGACAGTGAGAAACGATATTGGTTCCTCAAGGGCATCAATCATAAGAAGGGTTAATGGAAAAAGAGGTGGAGATACAAATATAAGAGTATCAGTCTTTCAAATTGATTATTCTAAAGTTCGGATATGATAGAACTTGAGAGAATTGCACACAAATTACAAATAAGTTCCACTGCTATGATATTCTGTTCCTAATGCCAAAAGGGTAAATTCAGAATTACCATATAATTTAACTGTAAAGCTCAAGGCCGGTCTGAGTCCAAAACAAAGCAAAGCAGCAGATGGCCAGAAATGCGTAGGCCCTAATACTTGTGCAATCTACACACCACCGTACTTCTAAAATTTTAAAAGACAGAATTAAGTACACATGATCCCAGAAGCAGTCACATATCCAATCCAGGGAATTCAGGTGAAGTTACCAGGGAAAAAGGAAATAAAAAAAACAGCTTGTCCTTGTGACTTTAGAGAAGAAAAAAAAGCCCACTAGGATTATTAAGGGATGTGGCCACAACTTAAAAACTAATCTCCCTTTCCTGAAGGCTTGTTCTTTCAGGGATATGCAAAACTAGGTTCATAGTCAGGCGTTCTGAGATACATAAATATGATAGATGATAGCCTCAAATCAGACCAAGTAACATTATTATTTGAACATGTGCTTCAAGCCCTACATATCTGATCACCAGCCAAAATTTATCTGATCAGACAGAATTGCAGCTTAACTTAAGGACTCACATGCAACTGAAGTTTACAAGAAAGGAAACTGTCTTGCCAAAGATGACTGCAAGATAAAGAAGTATAGCAGAGACTAGAGTTAAATCGGCAGAGAGCTTGTACTTGGTCAGTAAGATAAAGGCAATACAGGCTGCTTACAGTATAGAAGTTAAATTGGGGGTTCCGAGGGCTGTTGAAAAGTGAGATCTATACCTGACAGCTTTTGAGTTAAATATACCAGGCAAACCCATTTCATTCGGAAATGTAACAGTGGTTCCGTTAGGACCCATGACCACTCTGATACTATTTGATGCACGCATTAATTCATCAGCCGCCTTCTCCTGCAGCAAACAATATTCTCATTGATATTTCAAAAGCTCGAATCAAGATAAATAAGAAAATCACTAAAGCAAAGAGTATCAGTACTTGAGCCAGCTCTTCCTCGCGTTTCTTCTTTTTCTCCTCACGCTTTTTCCTGTTAGAGTCTTGACCAAGTATTTTTCTAATTGCCTCAGCCTGAAACAAACCCAAAGTCACACACAGCTCCTGTAAGGATGCCTGTAAGAATAAGTCAGTGAACACAGCAGAAGAGACATATGGTAAACCTCAGATTCCCTAGCGGCCTTCTCATTTTGCATTCTACGTCTCTGTGCAGCCTCAGCTTTCTTCAATTGTTGCTCCACTTCTGAAAGTTTTTCCTTTTGCTCTGCAGACAAAGTTACATCAAAGGATATTAAACACTCGTTAGAGAACAATTCAGATATACCGATAGGATGATTTTAAAGGGGGATAAACAAAATAAATGCAAGATTCATACTTCTAGATGGTGCAGGAGGTAATCCATTTGGAAATTCAACCCCACTTCCACCAGCAGCAGAGGTGTCTCTCCCGGATTGAAGGGCTCTTTGGCGGGTTGTAAGAGTCATTTCCCGCTTAGGCTCCACAGGTGGATCGCCAGGATCCTTCCTTGCTTTGTTCTTGTTTCTGCCCTCAGGCTCACCATCGGATAAAGGTTCGTCCTCTTCCTCGTAATCAGTATCCTCAGATGGAGATTTCTTCTTACCATCTGTACCCAATCGTGAAGAAGCGCCGCCATCCACATCTTGAGGAAGATTCCCTGAAAATTTAGACAATCTTCGGTGTCTTCTACTAGATTCTTCATCATCATCTCTAGATCCAGTAGAAAATTTGGCATAATTCACTTTTTGCAAGTATCTAATCTCATCATCGTCATCATCATCAAAGCCATCGACTGCACGCTTCTTAGGTGCCCGTTTGCTCTTACGCACAGGATCAGTCTTGTCCCCTTGTTTCCCAGAGTGATTCTTTGGATTCCCCCTCCCCATTGAAGATTCCTCCTTTCGAAGACTAAACCCTCCTCTAGAGAAATCTTTCCATGGGATTCCCTGTAATCCACCCTTTTTATCTGGTGGCGGTGAGCTATCATCATCTGAATTATCCTGGCAGAATTTATAGTTCTCATTAACCCTAGATACTACTCACTCCGCAACAACAAATGCAAAAACACCCATTTACAATCTGCTTAATGACCAAGATAATAATGACAATTTAGCGACAGTAATCATCGCAGCACGCTTAAAAAGGAAAATTTATTATTTTCAAAATAATACAGTACAAATCCAGTAGCATTGAGGTTAATTTGGCAAGCTATAAAAGAAAAAATGAACAGGTAAGCAAGGCCAAAAAGGAGGAGATATTAGTTTCAAAAGAGGACAGTCAAAAAGCAATTCTGTTAAGGTTATCCGGTGAGTGAATAAAAATGAACAGGTAAGTCTACCATGTCAACAGCAAAAAGTGGCATAATATGACATGAACAATAATTATTTCAATTTCAATACAGACATGACAAATCTAAGGAAAAGAATACTGTTCCATCGACATAGAAATGTTTTATGATACTTACAAAAGGAAGCCATCTCTACACCAAGCACAAAGTAATGGCCCAGGAGAAGGGAATAGAGACACAGAGATTGGTAGATAACCGTAGCAATTATTGTAAAAAAAAAAAATACAATGCAATGAACAGATACGAAATAAACATCTATAGCACAAGACTACCAACCTTACTGATCAACTTCTTCCGCGGGAGAGAAGCATCTGAAGCACGGGAAGTCTTCACAGAAGCATTGGCATCAATAGTACGGGTGACACCACCAACTTTAAGCTTAACTTTCTTGACTTTATTGTCATTTCCCGATCCATCTAAAGATGGACCTAAACTCTCACCACTCTTTCTATTATTCAATGCCATAGTCTTTTGTGGTTCCAAGCTATCTTTTACCCTGCTTGTGCTTTTCCAATTAGCAGGGGCAAGTACTCCTTCACTGCTCCTTTTGTGATTCGTTCCCGTTTGTCCCTGCTCACCACCATCCCTTAAACCACTATTACCATATAATTCGTCTAGTCCTACATCTACTTTCTTAGCCTTTTTAATAGGTTTCTCACCCTCCTGTCCACTAGTTGCAGGAAATCTAGATGCACATTGACTAAGACTGAGCTCTTTCCGCTTGGAACTGTGATCCCCACCACTGTTATCATCACTAGAGCCCGCCCTCACCTCATCTGATGGAGGAGTAGAGGATAAAGACGAAACATCACGGCCATCAGAGAGGGGTTGAGAGTCAGGTCGAGGTCGACGTGAGGTATGGCTCCGTCTCCTTCTAACAGTGTTCCCAATGCCTTCAAATCGAGTAGAATTTAACTCTTCCATTCAGGGAATTATGTTCAAGGACAATTCTAGAATAGCAGCTAAGTCCAAGTATAGAAATTGAAGATTCCCATCAGAATTTCGCAACACTGCAAGTCGAAATCAACACATTAGTACCAAAGTCCACTAAATGCTTAAACTATACCTACTAAAAGTTCAACAATAAAGTGAAATCTGATACAGAAGGGAGAAAAGAAACACAAGGCCTCAATAAGACAATAATAGTGTGAGAACCTGGAGATTTCTCTCATCAAGGGTGATTTACATTAAAGATCCAATTTTTCTCACATGACTTGATAGAAATGCAATGCAAACATCTACGAATGTGCACTGAGCCAATAACCAAGCAATACTGATTGAATATGATCATTAGTATACAGTCATAAAAATGAGAAAGGAGTGCAAAAACCAAAACCCAATAGGCAAACAATTGAGAATGATCCTACAAGTAAGAACACAAAACTCAACGGCATCAATAAACTTAAGAGGATTCAATGAAGTAGAGAAATGAAAATTGAAAGACCCAACACAACTTAACTAAACCAATTGCATAGTAATCTCAATCTCAAAAATCAAAGGCAACCCTACAAAACTCATACAAAAGCCAAATTCAATCCTATGCTGCAACGAAAACAATCCAACAAAGAACCAGCAACAAAAGATCATACACAAATAGCAACTTTTCCCCAAAACCCCACCAAACCCCATTAAAGAAAATCACTGCTAGCACAACATACAAAATCAACAAACATAACCCAGATCCTGAAAACATAGAAGAACCCAAATTACCCAATTACAAAAGAAACCCAGAAAAAAGAGTGAAGAACTTACCTTGGTGGCGGAGAGAGGAACGAAAGCAGAAAAGCCAAAAGGGTGGGATTAAGAACAGCGAAAGAGAGACAATATAGAGAGATAGGTAAATGACAAAGGAGGCAAGATGTATATATAAAGAGAGAGAGAAAGAGAGTAAATGAGGTAGAAGAAGGCAAAGAGAGAAAAGGGCAAGTCTTTAGGGCAAAGAAGAGAAGTATGTTAATGGGAAGATTTGATTTGGAAGTATAGGTACCGTTGTTGTTTTTGTTGTTGTTGTTGGTGGTGATGTTGTGGATAAAGGAAATAATCTTCACCATTTTTTTTGCCGTAAGTATGTCTACAAACTACAAACAACCCACAAGAGAAGCACACTCACAACCAGACCCGGGTCAGATTAAACACAATCTCTCTCCTCAATTTCTCTCTCCTCTTTCTCTCTCTTAAAACCAGTGATGATGAGTAGCCTTTTAGTTGCTTTCTCTCTCTACAGGTTTTGTTCCTTGGGTGTTCTCTCTCTTTATTTCCCTGCTCTTTCTATATGTGCAGGTTAAGGGCGTGCGCACCCACCGTAACGTTAGTGATGGCTATTTTTCCTTTTTATTTTGAAAAAAGGGAACCGTATGAGCCGATAACGACGGCCTAAATTATAGGGTGCTCTAAAGTATAAAATAATAATATTGGTTATTGACGCTATGCGTATAATTGGTAATTTTTGATTGGTTTTTTTTTTTTTATTTTAAAGGAGGCATAAAGGTCGATGAGAATCGAACTCTCAATCTCATGATATAGAAACGATACTTCTAACCGCTGGAGATTCCTACTAGCTTTTGACGGGTTGTATTGGCTGATTTGACTAGCTGCTAATTATGGTTATTTGTAAAAAGTTTTTAGATAGATAATACCACCAATTTATAATGAGATCTAGATGCATAAAAAGCTAAATGGTCTATAGTAAATAAATAGTATTGTGCTGTGAAGAAAAAAAAAATTGTTGTATTAGTATCAAGAAAAAACAAGATTAATTAATTAGTACATTAAAAGGATGAGCAAAAAAAACAAAAAAAATAGTACATTGAAAGATTCATCAAATGATCGTAGCTGACCACTCTAATCAAATAAAAACTCAATCATCAGAATTGGAAACATTGCCCAATGCCAAGCAATTGCTAGCCAATTTCATCAACAATTTGTTGGTATTCTTAAGCGAGTGAGAATCATGACCCTTTCCATGTTGAGAAAGTGCATCATGACAATCCTCCACAAATGTAAGAGCAGCACTTAGCCTAATATTAACATCATACTTATCCCCTCTTGTTGCAATCAACTTCATAGCCTTGTGAACATCATCCCTAGCATTCCCATACATTTCCTTACATGTCGAGAGGGGCGATTTCTCGACGTTGATGGCCTTAGAAGAGCTTGAAATGATCTCCGCATTGGCAGCCCCAAGGGCGTTGTCGAATGCCTTAACCTCTGCATCAAAGGCCGGTATAGGTTTGTGCTTGTCATCCAAGATGACATGAGCTATGGAGGTAACACATTCCTTCTTGAAGTCGGTTTTCTTGCAAGCTTTTTTCACCTCTTGAGGAACGTGTGAGACGGGTTTTTTGAGGGTGTGGATGAAGGATGTGATTGTAGATGGGGGTGGTGATGGTGAAGGGATGAAGGATAAGGAAGGTTTTCCAGGGAATGTGAAGCTAAAACGGAGACATGAAACTTGTTTTGTGGCAATTGAAGATGTGAAGATAATGAACATAAGAATTTGGTAGTTTAGTGCCATTTTATTTTACTTTTTTGCTCTTTTTTTCCTCCTCCTTTGATGGTGATGAGCTATTGATGAATTTGTTGGTGTTTTGTAGGGTAAATCGTGGGTTATATAGTATGTAAATTGTGGAAGTGTGTTGCAAGATTTTAGAGATTTGTAATGTAATGAGTTGGGTAAGAGCGCCGCGGCATATGAATCTTGATCATTTTTCTTTGTATCTAGCTTATTGTGACATATTCTTGTTGCAACCGTTTCTTGTTTAAACAAATCATAAGCAAAAAGGTGTTTCATTTCTCTAGTATTACCTATAATTTTGAAATGTAGTTGTTTTTGCTAAACCATTTACTATATTTAGCAAGATGCCTGCTACATGAAATTACGTTCGCAACTGTAAATTATATTTTCCTATTTGGATTTTTGGTACTTGATCCTATGTTTCATATACTAATACATTTCTAATCCTGCTAATTAAATATTTCATCATGGAACTCTCAATTTTCTTTAGTAACATAATTATCAAGAAAGAATAATAGCTTAAAAAACAACCCAATATTATTTGTAAATTTACTCATGTTTACATCAAGAGCCCTTGCTATCAACAAGAAGTATAGGGCATTAAAATATACAGATTTTTCACCTTGCCATTGCTCTAGTGTAGAGCCTATTTTCATCAACATTGCACTCACACTCTTCTTCTTTTTCTTTTTTTTTAAATCAAATAACACTCACACTCTTGAGAAGGAAGAAATTGATAAGAAAAAAGAATGATGAAAACAATATGATAATTAAACAAATAAAAAAAACTTGATCATTTGTGGAGCTTTGTTAAACTCTACTACCGAGCATCCTTCTTGCTATTCCAGCAACATCAGCACTAATATGGAGTGCACCCGTACATAACAATTGTGTTCCACTCAAAACAATCATAATTACCTCCAAAGTCCTCTGTTTCACACACAAGTTCAAATCAAATCCAAGTTATAAAAAAATACTAACATTATATATAGCACCATTTAATTTGAAATTAGATTTAAGGTGCAAATAGAAGAAAGTGTTACCAAGTTTGAATCTGCATATCCAATATCAATTTCCTTAGATGCCAATCTGCGAGAACAAAATCATGTACACAATTAGCCTCAACTCACCTTTTAACACATAGTAGAAATCAAGAGATGTTGCAATAGTTATGAGTATCGTTTCCCAACTATAAGGTCGAGGGTTCGAATCCTATCAGCTTTTATAGCTCGTCAAAAACTATTACAATAATAAAATTCTAACCCATGATACTAAACAATTCAAAAGAAACCTTCATAAGAATAACCAAAGCCTATAGAGTTAGAGTATTAGTGTATTACCCCATAGCAAGCAATGTGAGCACCCAAGTAAATAGAGATGAGGAAGCAGCAGCATACAAATGAGCAGAACTCCATTGCATCACATTAAACATCCCAATAAGTGATGTAGCGATGCCAAGGACTCCAACAAGGAGAGAGAAAATGATGAAGAATCCGGTCGCCATGTTGCCCATTGGGAAGTAGATTGGAAATATCCTTGCAGGTATAGACAATACAGATGCTGCAGAACACCAGATTTATTGTGCAAGATGAGTCATTAAGAGAAAATTGCATAATCATTTTCATATAATCGCGTAAAAATTTCTGTTTTCGAAGTTTTACCTGATTCATGGGATCTTTCAATCCCATGATTGACAGCCCAAGAAGCAATTATCATGACAACGAAGTAGAGAACTAGATTGACAATCAGCAGCAATAAAGCTGCAGACCTTGATGATTCTGAAGCCATAGGTTATGACTGAAAGGTCGAAAACACAAGGAATTATTAGATGGAAGAGAAAAACAGATGTTCTGAATTGCCAATGACGAGATGGGAGAAGATGAAACATGATATTCATGTTTATATACAATAGACATACAAGAAAAGGATAAGAGGTTGTTCTTTGCTTGAATAACATGGCAGGAAAAAGAGAATGTGTAAAGTAAACCAGAGCTGTATTGGAATAATATTCATTTCATGCAGTAAAATATAGGTTGAATCTCTAGCTTTTAGTTAGTTAATTCATAGAATTCCAACCTGTTGGTTTTCAGCTTTCCTGATCAAATGGCAAAGAATGTTTGCCTTCAATTTGGATCGATCATACGTAGGCTTGTATATACCGAAGTTGTGCCACCAACTTTTCTTGTAACATTTATCAGAAGTCCAGTAGTTCTTTTCTCCCCCCTTCTCTTAATATTCAGAACATTTAGCTTTACTTGGTTTTAGCTCTACTTAATTGAGCCCAGAAAAGTAAGATTCCAACAGGACATTGTATCCAATCGACGCAATGTGCCAACTGAATGGGGCTATCGGTGAACTGAATTGAGGGAATTGGATGAGTAGTCATATGTGAGATATAAAGTAAGTCGTGAAACTGAATTGAACACATGGGAATGGCAAAATGAACAGACCTAAGAATCCGGTCGAACCTCAAGAACAAATCAGTCTCATTCTCATACTCCATATGTAAACATCAGGGCTGGCAAAAGCTAAAACATCAAGAATCAAACCTGAAATAAGGGACAATAGGTTTCATTTATCCGGCCTTTTTCAGAAATCAGAATGGTAGCATTAGAAACGTAGAAAGATGTAAGATGTAATTTTTGTGTCTTCTATCCACCTTGTCTGCCCTAATGCTTGATGAGGCACACAGATAAAGTAGACACTGCGACATTTCCTTGGCAAAATCTGGCTCATTAGGTCAAACAGAAAATTCTTAATAATGCAACAGAAACAGAAGCCTGCACATTTGATTACAGAACGTGGAATTCGGGTAAGGCAAGTGTACAAAGATATCCTATTCAAATTACAAGGAAAAGGGAATCCAAAAAGAAAGGATGACTAGTCGAGCCATAGAAAAAGAAAACGATCCCCTCGCCCCAGAAAATATTGGCAGGCCCTTTCAAGATCATCAACGAACCGAACACAGAGGTAAATATATATTATGTACATCATTTCACAGCGAAGCAGCAACATGACAGCCCAGTCCCTCATTGGAAACTCCACAGTCCACAGTGCTTCTGCATTGAAGACAAGAAACCAACCCCTACCGATCAAATCCCGTCAGAACTCAGAACAGCCAAATTCATCATTTCAGAGCATTACTTGCTCCAGAAAGCCAAACCAAACTTGCCCACCTGAAAAAAGTTGTTTCGTGATTTCATTCTCGTTGAGCAAATGAATGGGAGTGTTCCTTTCAGTTAGCATCAATAGTTTATCTCCCTTCATGAAGATCCTCAGAAAAAACTGCAGTCCTAGATATGTTTTCATCAAAGGCACTCAAACCAGAGTAGGGACCAGATGAGAATATTGAAGATGTCCCATCAGACCCAAAAGTCGTAGACGACTGTCTATGATTAGGCCGCGTGTTAGAAGAGGCCAAGGCAGCATCTTGATACTCGGTAACACGTTGGACCATTTTAAGAGACTGCACCACCTCACCCATTGTAGGCCGTTGATTTGCCTCCGGAGCAACACAAGCGGCAGCAATTGTGCAAACTCGTACAAAATCTTCCTTTGGGTATTTGTCTTGAAGTTTCGGATCGGCTAGCTCTTCCAGACGGTCCTTATCTCTCAGAATTGGCCTAGCCTGTAAGCAAATAAGCTCATTGTGTTTATGGTTGTGGATATTTATGATTGAAGGACAAAACTAATTTATACTCGAGATACTACTAACCCAGGTCACAAGGTTCTCCTGGCCTGATGGCTGTGCCATATCCACAGGCTTTCTCCCAGTCAGCAACTCAAGCAGGACAACCCCATAGCTGTAGACATCACTTTTAACTAGTAGATGACCAGTCATAGCATATTCAGGAGCAACATACCTGTGCATCAATTGAATGCGTGTCAGCGATTATTATTAAACATCATAAAAAAAACATGTAAAATGCAAAACAAAGATAAGAGCTGACCCAAATGTTCCCATAACACGAGTAGACAAATAATTTTGCCTGCCTTCAGGTGCCTGTTTGGCAAGCCCAAAATCAGCAACCTTTGCATGGAAGTTGTTCTCAAGCAAAACATTTGATGCCTTGAAATCTCGGTGGATGACAGCAGGTTGTGAGTCCTCGTGAAGGTATGCAAGTCCTCTAGCGGCATCAAGAGCAATCTTCATTCTTGTATCCCAATCCAATGGACAATTTACTCCTGAAGGTCCTGGAAGCAGAAATATTAGTTATCAACAATCAACTTGAATAATCAGCACAATTGAAGCTTTCAAATACTTTTACCAAAATTACCATGAAGCCATGCCTCTAGACTTCCATTAGAAACAAGCTCATAACAAAGCAGATTTTGCGAAGACTCGCGGCTGCTATAGTACCCAACAAGTTTCACAAGGTTACGATGATGCAACCTGCTTAGCATATCAACCTCAACCAGGAACTCCTTGTCACCTTGAGGCCCACCATTTGTAAGTCTCTTGATTGCAACAGCAGTGCCATCGCTCAAAACACCCTTGAAAACTTTACCAAATCCACCCTCTCCAAGTATGCTGCTTTTTTCAAAATTATTAGTTGCTTTCTTCAGTTCTTCATATGGTAGAAATCTTGTACTGCTAGGATGAGGAAGAGACCCTCCAGCTGGGACTGCATCTGAAGCTCTTGGTCTTGCTAGATAATTTTCTGATAAATGAACAGACAAAAAATTGGCTTGTGAAAAGAACTACTGTTTTGGGTACAAACATGCAACAATTAAAAAGAGTGAAAAAGATATATGGTAAAGAGCGGAACAAGACACACAATAATGTTCAATCTCTGCCCCCAGTTCTACAGCACTTAGTATAGGTCACCATTTTGGTCTGAAATTTGCTTCGTTTGTTAATTAGTATGAACCAAAGCATACTTTTGCCTATAAAAGTGTCCTAGATGAGTACAAAAGTAGATACTACATACTGAAAATGCTCCTCAAAGCTGAGCAAGCCCAGCTTCAGAGGAGCAAATTTATAGATACTACCAGCTGTGCAGCTGTTGGTTTGACACTCATCTGCAGCTGTTTGCCAGATATAATCAAATTTTATGCAGCTGTTTGCCAGATATAGTCAAATTTTACGGTTGGACTTGGCCCAAGGATATTATAGGTTGTTTCCAGCTCCAAATATTTACAGCACCAGAGTGGCTCCAAAGGAGCTGAAGACTATGCGTTCTGATTTCCAAGCTTATGTAGATAAAAAAAATGCCGGCAAGCACAAACATGAAAGGATGTTGGGTAGACGGTTATGTTCTTTTGACTACTACTGTACTAGTCATATATCCCTCTATTAAATTCAAGAAACAGGTATTCTACTAGAAATAGATTTCTATAGGCAATCAACACTGAATTACTGGTCTCATCATGATTCTTTCGACCGGAAGGGTGACCAGATCAATACGTGATAACTCCGAAACTCCACAAATAAAGACAATTAGTAGGATTTTATCAACACGGAAAGCTCCCATATCCTTTTGAAGAAGAAACCACAAAGGCGATTGCAGTTAAAGCACGTGAACACCATACCTGCATCTTTCAAAGAAGGTTCAGGCTTTTGATGGGATGAGCGACAACATAATATTAGCATACATAATACAGCAACGATCAGGATGAAAGCACCAATACTGAGAACAACAAGCAAGTTTGAATTCTTTTCTTTGCGAGGAGAAGCTGGCACTTTAAAAGTGGACGGATGATGAGCAGGTGTTTTCGCAGGTGCAGCTGCAGATAATGGAGCTGTATATAGAATGAAACAAAAATGTAGTGAGATATACACATAGAACTCGGTCCAAAAACGTCAACAAATACACAAGTCCTAAATACAAGGTCAGCCGCAACATAAAGTTGGGATTGTGCTCAATCAAATTCCAAGTTTGGACACCAATCATTGGACCAAAACAGAATACACATAAAGTGGGTAAAAATCCATTTCACTTTCTCAGCACCAGAAAACAAGTCTTTTGCAGTATTAACTGGGTAAAAATCCATCTCACTATCGCAGCACCAGAAAATAAGTCCTTGAAGTGTACTTTACCTGGGGATGGAGCAGGAGGCTGATACCAAGTTACATTTAGAAGTTTGTAATCACCCACACCAACTAATTCAGGGTCTATAGAGACCTTATGCATTGACAGTGAGGAGTTTATAGCAGATGCACCCCCAGCAGAGAAACTGATCCCAGTATGCGGAGTTATGTCTAGTGAAATATTCAGACTTGTCAGGGTGACCCAGTAAAAGTTATTCATCTGAATCTGAGAACCACGAAGGCCCAGCCCTGAAGCAAATTCTTCAAGGAAGAGATTCCAATTGGGATTTTGAGACACGTTTAAAATCAGAACATCAAGTTTAATTGGATAAACACAGTGGCAGTTCGGAGTCTCTCGTTTCATCACCATATCAGGTCCACAACAGTCTGCCAAACAAGAAAGAGAAACCAAAGTCACTACGAATGAAGGCATTAAAAAAATTTTGCAAAATACAATCAATTGCAGGTTTAATTTATCAAACTACAAACTCCAAAACAAAGCTAAACGCTTATGATTAAAAACCACAAAACACAGTCCGTATTATGAGAAACTATATTCTTGTTAGCACAAAGCACCGCATTTTTATTAATTGGGGAAAGCCTTGCAAACTTGAAGCGCAGAAGGAGAAGGAGATGCCTGAAAAAGGGAGAGCCAAGTGACAGAAAGCAGGACCACAGATAGGAGGTAGGAGAGATGCAGAAGCATGGAACTACAATGGGCACTTGGACGTGCTTCACAAGTCTAGAGTACTATGATTTTTTTCAAATATAGTACACAACCCTTATCATTGCATTTTTGCATGCATTCACATTAAAGAGAAACTACCCTTACTTGAGATTTCAGGAGATAGCATTGGATGAGGTAATCTAGAACGTGATGGAGCTGCTTCACCCAACTGAGGCGGCATATGTCCTTCAATTGGTGGTGCTGACTTACTCATCTTCATCAATGGTTTTGATATTCTTGAACTAATAGGAGGTTGAGCAGTCGTTAATAGTGGCGCATAATTAGGCGCTTGAAGTGGTGTTGATGCAAGAAGTCGGTGTATGTGCAGTGGTGAATGTTTTCGTTTTGATCCATGAAGTAGCAGGTTCTCAGAAAAGGACAAAGATGGAAAAATTGCAGCCTTCGGAGGTGCTTTAGCTGGCGCTACGTAGAACAAATCGTAAAATGGATCAGAAGATTTAGCATCACCAGAGAATACTATATTACATGACACCAGCAGCCACATCAAAAGTTTCCATTTAACCTTGCTTGGAAACCCTGCAAATTGAGAAACCAAATAAGCTAATATGAAACAAAATAAATAAAGAGAAACAATTGAGAAAAGCATAGTATAGAGAATGATATGGAGCAGGAAACTGAGGCCAACTACTGAAAGCTAAAGCAGCTCCATAGGCTACAACAAGCTCTATCATTCTTCTAAACTGAGAACTAAACAGCAATAACCATCTAGCCAAGCAGGGAAAGTGAGATGTGCAGTCTTACCCTTGGAAAAGCATAGAGCATGTTTATAGTGCCAAGAACTAAAGAGTAAGGTGTTCATCTCTTCCTTTTAACTTCTTTTGTTTTCTTTTTTCTTCTTAATCATTCAGCTTTTCCAAAGAACTGGTGGATTTAGATTAACATTTTCTCCTTTGGAAGCCATCAAAATATGTGATGCTAACATTACTTTTACCCATCATCTGCAATTTAAAGGTTAACTACTTGTTCCTTCACCCATTTGCATGAAAAGGAAAGTCATAAAGCAAAAATAAGATTAAACAGATACTGGAAATAAAATAACAAAGCTTCCTAAATCATCGAATGGTTTCTCATATGTACTTCTTGATCCAACACTACCCACAATCCAGATTTTAGCAGAGGTTATGACCTCAGCCTATATTGTCTCAAGAGACAAGGCAGAAGCAGAGCCGAAAATCTTTGGTTCCCCTCCTATGTTTTTCAAACCCCCCCCCCCCCCCTTCCACTCCACTCCCAACCCACCCAAAATAAAGGGGATAGCCTCACCTATTCTCAGGTAACAAATCACTCCGATGTTTCCTTTAGAACTAGTCAGGTACCAAAATACAGCTCTTTATATTAAACATATACGCAATCCCCTCTAATTTTAAGTTCCTTCTTTCTAAACTATGTTTAAACCCTTGAAATGTCACTTCTGCAATTCTCCAGAGCAGCAAAAATAGCTGACAAAGAACAAGCACAGTCAGCAAATACAAAGAGCAAGGAAACCCTCAAGATAATTCATCCTCAACAGCTGCATTTTACTCCCTAATTCACCAAATAAACAAGATAATCCACTATAAATGCTTCACATAATCCCAAACATTAATCTTATCTCAACTCTACACAGAGAGCAGATAATTGATAAACCCTCCAGATTTTTCAAGCTCAACAGTTAGCATTTTACTCGCTAATTCACCAAATAAAAAGATAATCCACAAATTCCATAAAAGCTTCACATAATTCCAAACCTCAATCAATACTGCCTCAACTCTCAACCTTGCATTCATGTAAAACCCTACTTCCCAACCTTACCCATTAAAAGTTGTGCAAAGAAAGTTGAAGTACTACGAAATTCAAATTGCAATCCCCAACATTTCACCAATTCACCGACACAAATTCAAATCACTTATCGAAAATTTACAAAAACAAAAGAGCTACCAAATCAAAAACCTCAACCCAATCAACAAACCAAGAAATCGAGTAAATTACCGTTGCTCGGCAAAAATGCGGCCATAACGACGAGGAACTACACGGCCGACAGCGAAAACTGAAGCAGAGAGAGCGAGCTAAGACCGCGTTTGGATCTGAGCAAAATTCCAGAACAAGCAAAAGCAGCGAGATCGAAAGTGTGAAAGCATCAAAAGCTTGCGATGGAAGCAAGCAAACAAACAAACAAAGAAACAACTCTACCACTACTACTAGGAGCACCAACAACCATTGGTTAGAGACACCAAATTCGAATCCAACGGCAACTGCGGCGCCATGATTAAGGAATGAAGCTTGAAAATTCGAAACTCGAACGCCATTGATGGGAATTTTGAGAGGATAATCTGACAAATCGAGGGGAAGCAGAAGAGCAGAGGAGGTTTCGAAATTGAGGAGAGAGAAAAAGGGAATGAATGAGAGATCCTCGAAGAGAGAGAAAGAGAGAGATGGGGGAGGGAGCGTTGGGTTTTTCACTACTGTTGAGTACAGTAGCTTTTTGGTAGGGAGTAGTACTAGTATTATATTGGGGGATATTTATTTTTTATTTTTTTTGTGGGTCTGAGAGACTGAAGACCACTTTTTTTTTTTTTTTTGGCAGTGTGTGATGTGCCCATATTGGGAATGTTTGGACCCAAAAAAAAAAAAAAAAGTATTTTAATTTGAAGTTCTGTATTTTATACGCCTCCCAAAAGCAGTACAGTACTGCTCCCTCCATACTTTTTAAACGTTTATAAAGAGAGAGATTTTAAATTAAAAAATATTCAAAAGAATGGTTGATGGTGGGTAGAGAGAGAAAAAAGGAATAAAAAATCATTTTATTTTAAAGTTGATTGATGGTAGTTAATTTTTTATTGTTTAAAATAGATAGTGGAGGGGTATTATGTAGAGGAGTGTGTGTAAAAATTTGGTTTAACATTTGAGAAGTACTTAATTTTTAGTGGTTTATAAACATTTGAAAAGTACGGAGGGAGTACTACTTAAAAGTGGGAAAAAAAAATGTTTCTACCCACTCTTTTCCCTAAATAGAGATGGTAATGGGGCAGATAGATGTGGATACTGGATATCGTTGTGTATTCGCCCTAAGTAGAGCCGGTAGCCCGGTATAGAGGACGGTTAGCCAGTGAGCCAGTGAGACAAGTGTGGAATTAACTTTTACACCCGCCTTATACCCATCCCACCCCATTATATAAATGAATGGTTATGATTCTTTTTTTAAGTTTTATTTCTATTTTTAATTTCCTTTTCTGGAAGCAAATTTCTCACGACCCAACATGTTGTTAGTAAATACGGATTAGTCATAGTCATTTAGAAATAGTTTTTCCTTTATTTGAGCAAATATTGCAAACTATATCTAGTTTAAGGTGGGTTGGTGGGTACCTACCGATTGGTGGATATCCACTTGGGGTGAGAATGGATTTGAGTATTTATGTCCACAATGGGTATGGTGCGTGGATGGTAAACATTGTTGGTGAATGAAAAATTCTTCACACTCGACTCATCTTATTGTGACACCTATTCTCCACGGAACTTCAAATATACCTCCAAGATAGGGTTGTTCAAAAGCGGATTTGGCCCGGACGCAAGTTAATATGAGTCACACCGTATTCAACGGCCTTTATATTGATTATTTAAACAGGTATTAGTAGTGTACTGTGTACTTGATCCACCAGTCCACCGTAGATAGACATAGACTGCAAAGCTAGACCTTGAAAGGGGGTAGAAAATCTAGTACTTCTATCTAGTAATTTAACGTTTAGAGGAAAGCAATTTGTCACTTTGTCTTGTTTAGTACATTACCTACACCTAGCTAAGTATGTAAGAGGAATCTCCCCCTCGACATATGCGTATATTTTGTTAGGACCACCATCATTTTTAAACTCATCGTGTCCAATGAAGTTAAAATTGACCGTTGAAATTGACTATCTTTTCTTAACTCCCTCCACCTCTACTTCACCCGTGAGCATCATGATAATATCATTTGAAGAGAATTAAGCTACTTGTATGTCAACGATGTCTTACTCTAGTGGTTAATACTGATGCCAATAGTTCGGCATTTTCAAAAAAAAAAAAAAAAATAAACAAAATATGGTTACATATCTATATTTGAAAATATTAGGAGAAAAAATGATTGAGTGGGCATTCAACCGTCAAATTAAATTNGAGTTTGAATTTTGGTAACCCTCATTGCTTTTATGAGGGGTGTATTGAGGTATAAAACTATTAATTTGTTCTTCAATCATCAATTTAAATTAGATTATATTTTTAGTTGAATTGATTCCTTCCAAACAAATTCAACCAAAAGTGGTTCAATTACACCATCTAAAAAAAATAAGAATATAGTATACCTTTGTCCTAGTTTCATTCGACATATTAATAAATTAGATGTTACTCTCACTCTTTTTTTTTTTTTTTTTTGTTCTTAGTCCCTTTCCCACTATGACTTCTCTATATGCGTTATTTAGTATCCGTGTAAGAGAATAATAATAATAATGCACATTATGTATTCCAACCATATAAGTCGTGTGACAATTGTAGTTATTGCAGGATGATATATATTTTGAAAATGATATTTGAACTCACATTATCTGATATGTGAAATTGTAATATGATATAAAAGCTCTGGTGGCTGGCAACCTCACGTTATTGAGAAGAAAAAAAAAAACAAATTTTAATATGATACTCTCACTTTTCCTCTCAACAAAAAACAATAATGGTGGAAGGTTTAGAATAATGGTACTTTCTTGTTTAACAAAAACAACTATATACAACTTTATGTAATCTCATAAACAAAGATTCGTATAGGAAAATGTTTGGTTGATCCATCAGGTGGTAACCCATTGTTATATGTGTGAATCTCTTTATTGAGATCAATCACTACTTTAATAGGTGAGAGGAGAGAAATAGGGAGACATTACCAATGAGTCTGTCCATCGAATGAGTCCACCAATCTTTCACCATGTAGGAAAATGATCTCTATAATAAGCTGTTATAATATTTAATGTTAACAATCGCTCATGTTGCAAGCATTAATTAAAGATGTGAGAGAGGTTTAGTCAACGAATATGGTTTAATTATTTCCATGTCAATGTATTTTTAAAATTTTGCCAATAAAATAATTAAAACCACATGACTACGAGTCTATAAGTACATGTTGAAAAGCACTAATCAATGGAAAAAATTATTAGTAATAGTAATAGATATGTACAAGAACAAATAAAAAAAGTACTAGCTAGTTGTATAATTTAATTATTCAATACTATTTCACTTGAAATTGCTAAAATAACAAAATTTATCCAAGAATTTGTTAAAACAAAAAAAAAAAAAAAAAAAGTTGGAAAAAAAAAAAAGAATATTTGTTTTTTTGACGTTCGAAGCTTCGAACATATCCACACTCACTCCCTCAACCCTGGTGAAGAATAGAACCAATCCGCCATCAAATTCACCTTACCGCCATTACCCCCTCAACCCCTCTTTTCTCCCCCAAATCACACAAATTAGGGTTTTACTGCTAAATTCTAGGGTTTCGTTTCATCTCTCTACTACCTTCTTCAATCAATCAACCTCCAAAATCCAATAATGTCGAAGCGCAAATTCGGATTCGAAGGCTTCGGAATCAACCGCCAACAAACCTACAACTTCGAGCGATCCCAACAAGCTCCTCAACGCCTCTATGTTCCTCCTTCTTCCTCCTCTCGCCCTCACGACCACTACGAAGATACCGACCTTGACAACATCGATTACGACGACAACGAGAACAACAACGAAGTTTCCGGCGCCGGAAATGGCGACTCCGGCGACGGCGCCGCCGGAGATGACGACGAGGTTGATCCTCTTGATGCGTTTATGGAGGGGATACACGAGGAAATGAAGGCGGCGCCACCGCCGAAGCCGAAGGAGAAGCTTGATAAGTATAGGGACGATGATGAGGAGGATGATCCGATGGAGAGCTTCTTGAGGGCGAAGAAAGATGTGGGGTTGACACTAGCTTCGGATGCACTTCATGCTGGGTATGATTCGGATGAGGAGGTTTATGCGGCGGCTAAGGCTGTGGATGCTGGGTTGATTGAGTATGATTCGGATGATAATCCGATTATTCTTGATAAGAAGAAGATTGAACCAATTGCGGCTTTGGATCATAGTGAGATTGATTATGAGCCGTTCAACAAAGATTTCTACGAGGAGAAGCCTTCCATTTCAGGTAATTTTGTGTGTTGTTTCATTAGGTAGTTTTGAATTAGGTTTGGTGAGATGAAACTCTGAACTGTGAAGTTATGATCAAGTAATGAAGCATCGAGAGATTGGTGGTTTCTTAATCATGGATATTGCTATCCTTACCGGCCTTGACAGTTTTAACTTTGATATAAAAGAAACAAGCTTCATGGAGTACTAAATTTTCCTTTTTCTTGAATGGAAATTTATCGGTTTAAACTGATTTTGATCTTGATATGTGAGAGTATAACAGAAATTACATCAATAGATAAAATGATGATCACCGTTAGTGGGAAATGGATATCGACAGGGTTAAATTTTAGACCATAATGATGTAATGCATTCAAGAAAGAGTTTTGTTTACTTTCTCTGCAAATTGATATTACAAGACATAGAGGAGTCTGGAGGAACCTAACAGTAGATTTGGTCACCATTTATGGTAATTGGGTTTTTGAGTCTATGAACACTGGACACCTTGGGGTGGATTGTCGAGAAGTATTGTAGTGATAATGAAATACTGGCAGTGGCAATGATGTAAAGGTCGCTATTTAGGAATGAAGCTACCAAGCATTTGTTTTTGGTAAGCAATGGGGATGTGACCCACAAGGCATGTGGAGTTGAACCAAATCTTTTTTAGCATCTTGATGCACATACATGTGAATTCTGAGGGAGCGGTTGCAGTTGCTAGGATGAAGCTAGATGCATTTTAGAAAGTTGATACTTATATTACATACTGAATGAAGGTGACATGAGAGTGGAAGTAGATTGTCTAGTCCACAAAGCAAGGGATGTTGCTCAAGACGGTTTGTGGAGTTGGGTTTTTTTTCCCCTTTTCTTTGGAGGAGGGGGAGGGGGGGAATGAGAGTCAGGCAGTGCTACATTGTTTGATGTCTGTGCTGAATCAATTCAAAGGTCTTGATCGTATCATTGCATCATTAGTTTATTTGAGTAAATTAAGGAGATATCAATTCCTTACAGTTTTCTTGGCCATGTCATTAGAAGACTTTTTGGCTTTGAAACTCTTATTCCTTTAGCATTTGGTGTGGGAATTGTATATCCTTTAATAAGAATTTATTTGAAAACGATGTTTCTTTGAAGAATGGTCCTCTATGACAGTAGGTTAATTTTGGTGCTATGGCACAAAGATAAGAATAGCTTTTGTGATGGAGTTTGTGGTCGATAATAGGTATTTAACGAAGTTCAGCTAATTGAGGAAATTATAGCTATGAAACCAAGCGGGGTTTGTAACCGTGAAAGATATTTGTTTGTATTGTTTTATCTCATATTGGGTTCTGTTTTTAATCTCTTAGTTTTTAATTACTTCTTTTTATATGAATCTCTATGAATTGGGCATTTGTAATTTAAGGATTTGGATTATCAACATGGTAGTGTGTAGTGACTATACACCTTTTCAATTCATAGGCTTAACAAAACTCATGTTGTGGTGTCTAAGTATGTAAAGTATATTTTGTTATTTGAGCTGCTCTTCCTTTAGCACTTCTGTTCGATCTGAGTGAATGGCTCTTGCCTAGCCTTTTGTTGTGCATTTACTTTTGTTGTTTAAGATTTAATCAATTAATGATGGACTTGACTGCAAGTTTGCACAGAACTGAGGTTGATGCCATTTGTTCAATGAATAAATTTTGATTAGTGAATATTGTTGCAAGTTTTGCTCTGCAATTGTCATGAATATTTGTCATAATGAATTTAAATCTTTAGCTATAGACGGAGGACGTTCCAGTAGAAGCAAACTGTTTGTATCATTGTGTATTCATGTTGTAGTAATTAGGCTCATCTTGAGCCAATAGCATTTAGTTGCTTATATTTGTTGGTTCTTTCTTTCAGGAATGAGTGAAGAGGAGGCTAATGAGTACCGGAAAAGCTCGAGTATTCGTGTCTCTGGTTTTGATGTTCCAAGGCCAGTTAAGACTTTTGATGATTGCGGTTTTCCTTTGGAATTGATGGGTGCAATCAAGAAGCAAGGTTATGAGAAGCCTACAAACATACAGTGCCAGGCTTTGCCTATAGTGCTGTCTGGAAGGGATATCATTGGTATAGCAAAGACTGGTTCTGGGAAAACTGCTGCTTTTGTGCTC
This sequence comes from Mesembryanthemum crystallinum, assembly GCA_030267885.1. NCBI lineage: Eukaryota > Viridiplantae > Streptophyta > Magnoliopsida > Caryophyllales > Aizoaceae > Mesembryanthemum > Mesembryanthemum crystallinum. The sequence continues at coordinate 22,705 of BSSO01000529.1, forward strand.
CCTATGATTGTCCATATAATGGACCAACCCGAGCTTGACAAAGGAGAGGGTCCAATTGGAGTCATATGTGCACCCACTCGGGAATTGGCTCATCAAATATATCTGGAGGCTAAGAAATTTGCAAAACCCTATGGGGTTCGTGTATCTGCAGTCTATGGTGGAATGTCTAAACTTGACCAGTTTAAAGAACTCAAGGCAGGATCTGAAATTGTAGTTGCTACTCCTGGGAGACTCATTGACTTGCTGAAAATGAAGGCATTAACAATGAGAAGAGCAACTTATCTGGTGCTTGATGAGGCAGATCGTATGTTTGATCTTGGTTTTGAGCCACAGATAAGGTCAATTGTTGGTCAGATCAGGCCAGACCGTCAGACTTTACTCTTTTCAGCAACAATGCCGCGAAAAGTTGAAAAGTTGGCTAGAGAGATTCTTTCTGATCCTGTGCGAGTTACAGTGGGGGAGGTAGGCATGGCAAATGAAGATATAACTCAGGTTGTTCAAGTACTTCCCTCAGATGCGGAGAAGTTACCGTGGCTCCTAGAACAGCTACCTGGAATGATTGATCAAGGTGATGTGTTGGTGTTTGCTTCTAAAAAGGCCTCAGTGGATGAAATTGAATCTCACGTGGCACAGAGGGGTTTCAAAGTTGCTGCTCTTCATGGTGACAAGGACCAGGCTTCTCGAATGGAGATATTGCAGAAATTTAAGGCTGGAGCCTATCATGTTCTGATAGCAACTGATGTTGCAGCCCGAGGTCTTGATATCAAGTCAATTAAGTCAGTGGTAAACTTTGATATCGCAAAAGATATGGATATGCATGTACATCGTATTGGTAGAACTGGTCGTGCTGGTGATAAAGATGGAGTTGCGTACACTCTTATCACACAAAAAGAGGCCCGCTTTGCTGGGGAATTGGTGAATTGTTTGATTGCTGCTGGTCAGAATGTGTCCATGGAACTGATGGATCTTGCCATGAAGGTAAATCTTAAATTCTATCCTGTTTATGTGTTTCGTTACTTCAATGGCCCTCATTCCATAGTGAATGTTGAGATACAGTAGGAGTTAGGTGTTTGTATGCTGTGAATTTAATAATTAATCTGGTGGTCATATTATTTTATAGCCGTCTGAGTTATTAGCCTTTTGCAATATTGTGCATTATCTATCAATTAGTCTTGAAATTTTTTCATGGTTTGCCATCTGAATATTATTTGATTGATGTTTTAAGTTATAACATGCTGAAAATTGTGAAATTTGGTGTAGGAAATAGTATCTACAATATGGTGCATTGATTAGAGCAGCTGTTTACTCGCTGCTGCAAACTACATCTACTAGATTATGTCTGTGTTACAAATTGATTGTTTTTATTTTTTTTTTCTTCCGCCCCCGCTTTTGACCTTCACAAAGTAAGGTTCTGGGAGTAAGATTTTAAATATTGATATCTCTGAGCGTACATCCCAAAAAAGTAGGTTGGATGTGAAATACAAAGGTTACAATGTAAATTCAACTGTTCATTATTTAAAATCTACAATTCTTCAGATTTATTTATTTAAATCACTTGAACACAAGATGTCAGTGTTGTCGAACTTCTCTGCATGATGTTTTTTTTTTTCTCTTTTGGTATATTGTGATTGCTTACGACTTTGTGGATTCTTGATCATAAAATTATTTGCTCTTGTTGACTTTTGTTATGTCATGTCTAGGATGGAAGATACAGGTCTAAACGTGATGCGAGGAAAGGAGGTATGAAATCTGCTACCAGATTTGCTTACTTGTGTTTGAAGTATTTGCCTACCTGAGCTGTATGCTTGAGTTCTTACTTTTTCCCGTTACTATTTGGCAACCGTTTGACAGATTGGTCATTAGCAATTTGCAAGTTTGGGATTTCATGCCTAATTGGTGTATGTAGGAATACATTTCACATAAATTCTATGTGTCTGTGCAGGTGGTGGTAAGAAGGGCAAAGGAAGAGGAGGAGGAGGTGGTGGTCGAGGAGGAGGAGGTGGTGGTCGAGGTGTACGTGGTGTGGATTTCGGTTTGGGTATCGGATATAATTCAGAACCCGTTAATGCTCCCTCTCCGATAGCAGCAGGTAGAACTGCTGCTGTCAATTCTCTGAAAACAGGCATGATGGCACAATTTAGGAACAGCTTCGTGGCTGCTTCAGCAAGCCCTCAAAATCAAGGGACTGGCAATTCAGATGCGTTTGCCGTTAGAAAACCAGCATTGTCAGGCTTTGTCGCGGGTGGTACCATTGGGGGGGATGGAAATAGACCTCAAGCTGCCCCTACGACAAATTACCCTCCGGCCTCAGGAGCGAGCATGGCTGGTCAGAATCAAAACTCTGGACAAAATGCCAGTCAGAACACCAGAGAAAGGTGAGTTGGCTGAAAATAGGAATCATATTGCTCTAGTATGTGACTGGTTCTGAACTAAAATTTATGTTTTTTTTTGTCAATGCAGCAGCTCGAGAGATAGAGCAAGAGAAAGGCGAAGGCCCTCAGGGTGGGACAGATAGCGATTCAAGTCATACTCATCTATGAGTTTTAGCTTTGTACTTGCAGTTTACAAATATGTCGTCTGTAACAATGTTCATGCCTAGTAAGAGCGCCTTTCCAAATTTTTCCACCCAATCTACAATTTCAATTCATCTTGTGGGACTGTACCGATTCTCTATAGTATCGATGTGAATGCGATGATTTACAGGTGATGGTATAATTGAATTGAATAGCTGATAAAAGTGGATTTTTGGCCTCAATACTTCTGACTTCTGAGCCATGAATTGATTGTCGATTGCTTACGCTAAAGCTCAGCTACACACAAGGGTCAGCTACCAAAATCATGTATTCACTCCGAACATCTTTTTGGTTTTAAAACCATGTCATGAACCTATGTTCCAACTTTATGAAAACCAGTACATATATAAAACATATACTATACACATTTTGAAAACCAGTACATATATATATACAATATATAGAGTACTATATACATAGCTACCTTTCGGCCATAACCACTAAGTTAAAACTTAATTGTCTTTTCAATCTTATTATTACAAAGTGAACTTTGAATCTATTATGAAACCAAAAGAATCGTTTGGTTTCCTCTTTTTGCGCTTGACCGTTCTCCACCTCCAGCTTCTTGATACCTTGAAGCCAAGCCAGCAACCATCACTCCATCAGCCGTTCATGAGATTGATGAGTTCAGTTGCATTGTTATAGGCAGCCAAATCAAACATAAGACAACCTTATTTCTAACTAGTAGAGAAACGGTTTCCATTTTCCAACATACCTATTTCCATTTTCCAAAATACCTACCATCCTCGATCATATACTTCGAAAGATCTCATTTAGCCACTACTAATAATTTAGCCAAAGAATCGGACACCAATTCTAGTGAAGTAAAAATATTCGATAACTAGTACCAAAAATTCGCATCCTCAATCGAAATATACACTTTCGAGTAAAATTCCAAATCATCAAATCACATAGCCCAAAAACCAACCAAAACCAATATGAATGAATCAATCTAATATGGCAACTTGTAACGGCAGAAAGGGCAAAAATGAGTCCTCTCAAGCCACCGCACAATGCAATCTTTATGATAAAGATGCAAGCAAGGCATCCTAATCACCTCAGCACCAACCTCAACCCTTTCCAAACATATCGAACATTCTCTCTCCTCATCCTCACTCCCCACCCTCTCTCTCTCCAGCGCCTCCACCGCCGACTTCTTCGCCGGCACCGCCATCGCCGCCGTCTCCGCCCTCGCAGGGCGGCGATTCTCTCTCCTCCCTGCGGCCTCCACCATTCTGGACTGGATCGCCGCCGCTCTCTCCGGCGCCATCACCTTCACGTCAAGGCTCACCGCCACCGCAATGGTTCCCCTCCGACGAAGATTCCTCCTCGACAACCTTTCGAGATAGAACCTGAAGTGCGTCGCCATGTCGCTTCGTGCTTGGGCCGGAACGTCGAATTCCTCCAGTATGTCCGCCATTAATGGAATCATCGAACTCTCCGAGCCGCTGCGAGAGAGGTGGAGGGATCGCCTGAGCTCCGTTTCAGGCGATCGGAACTTCAAATCGACTTGAAACTCATCGGCGGCGGAAGAATTAGGGGATAATACGGCGTCGTCTTGCGCCACGGTGAAATCGTAGATAGTGTTGCCTACCAAGATTCTCATGACGAGTTGTTTTTTCTCTGTTTTTTTGATCAAAATCAGAGATTACGCAACGTTGCAATTAATTGCGCAATCAAAATCATGAATATTTGCGTCACATCATGATCAGAGCTTCAAAGAGGGTTAGAACTAAAAATTCATGAATTTTTTTTTGCTGTATTAGGCCATGGTTTTTGAGATTGAAGGTTTGAAGATTGGTGTAAATATGGAAGGGTTTTATAGAATTGTGAAGATGTACTTTATTTTTTTTATTTATTGGTTGGAAATTTAATTATGAATTGATTGGAGATTGTATGAGGCGGCTACTGTGTCTGAGACTTGGTATAAAACCCTACTGCTAATTTTTATATTTTCTTTTTTGTGATAATTATAAATTGTCTTAACTTAACTAAGAAAACTTGGTGTCCAAGGTGAGATAAGTAGTACATGTGTTTGATATTAGGATTCATATATATACTTGAATAAATTGGACTAATTTTGAGTTGAAATTTGGTTTGATATTGTGATTTGAAGTTTTCAAATGTAATCTTTTAGCTACACTTGTTAAAGAAATCAAACTCCTCGAAGAAAAATAAAAATAAAATTTATTGACTACTCAAATTGTCTTCAATTTGAAGCACTAGTACTTCTACTTTCGAATTAGAGTAAATACTTCAACTTTGATAAGAAAAAAAAGTAAAAACCTACAATTCCAATAGCAAAAACAAAGAACAAGGAAAAAAAAAAAAAAAAAAGAATATTGTGCAAGAACTAATTAACATGGCTCATTAGTATCTTCCTCTTCCATGAAGAGAATACATCTTTTAATTCTAAAGAAAAGACAATAGCTATAATTGAGACTGAAATCGGAACTAAAACTTTACGAAAATCTTCCTCTCTACTCAACTTCCCCCAAAAATCTTTGATCCTGTGAACCATCTTTTCTTGAATATGTAGGGGCAATTCTTCAATAGACTTCACCTTGTCTTGAATCATACGATGAAGTTTACCATCATCTTCTTCGTTGATTATATTATTTTTAGAAGGAAAAACCAAGCAAGTCTCTATCTCCTTAACAAGAGTGCTCTTCTTATGAGGTAGAAATTTTTGAAAGCTTATTTGGATGTAAAAACCCGAAGACGGCAAATCGACCGATTTGTCATCGGGCAAGATATAATATTGATCATCTTTTTGCAATATGAGTTGATAGAAAGCTTGGTCTTCTAAGAATAATGTTGCATAATCTCCCATTGATAATGTAGCTTTTACTTCTGCCATGATGATGATCTCTTGAAGCTTTGACGTCCCCCAAATCTTGGTTTCAGTATGTAATGTGATGACATTATGTTATGTATGAATGTATATTTATATAAATTTGAATGAGTACTTAGAGTTAGAGCAGAATTAGGAAAGTGAAAAAAAAGGGGAAGTTTTTAAGTGTGAGTTGGATTCTTGAAGACAATTATCAACTCCACCTTGGATGCTTACAATATAAGCGGTTTTGTAAAGTTTAGAAAAGGCAAGTGAGGAAATATTTTTTGGTTTAAAGCACACTATGATGTGTAAATGTTGTAATGAACTAACATTTCTTATTAGTACTTCCTATTTTGTCACACAAATCCTCATCATTATTTTTCTTTTCATTTGCGAATTGAGCGCACAACAGTCTAACGGTTAGACGACCTAATCCAGGGGTTACTTTTTCCAATTTAAGAGTTAATTATAACAATTTAAGGGTGACATTTTGCAGTTTAAATTAATTTTATATTTTTATACGTTAAGTTGTAAAACGTCACCCCTAAGTCGCTAATAGTAGCTCATAAATTGTAAAAAGTCAATATTGAATTGGGTCATATGTTACATGGTAGTTACATGGAGTTCTTAGGCTCTATTTATTTCAATTGAATAAAGCTCAAATAAACGAAATTAAACAAAATGAATAGTATGCGAGAGATAAAATAAGTTATATAACTGAAATAAACTAAATTGAATGCGAAATAATAATGATGAATTGATTGATTTGAACATAGCCTTAATCATCATATTATGAGAAAAATGATGTCACAAATCACAATAGTCAGCCCCCCTCCCGCGAGAAAAGAAAAACAAAAACAGTATTAAGGGTCCGTTTGTCCAAACTTCTCCCAACGAGCACTAAGGCTCAGTTTGGTTTGAGTAAAAAAAATTATCTAAAAAACACATAAAATCTCTTAAAAAGATTTAAACTATTTACATTTATTTGAAGAACAAATATCTTCTTTAGGAAATTGAGCTAAGGTGGAGCACATTGAAAGCTCATGTCCTAGGACAATTTTGTGGTTTCAACAATGTGGTGACATCTTTTCTTCGTCGAGGTGCATTTGGGCAAATTTCCAAGCATGATTCTTTTAGGGTGCTATCATTTTCCGGTAGAGGAGGCAAAATCCCAAAACTGAACTGTAGACAGAAGGAAAAAAAAATCGAGTTAAGAGAATGACAAAGAAATTATAAAATATGTTAAAATTTTGATAATTATGCAAGGAAAAATATTCATGATGGACATGAAAATAAGCATAATGTTTTCTTTATTATGGAAGGACAATTGTTTTGAATTTTCATAGTGAAAGAAATTAATTTTGAGGTAGCAAAATTCTTCTTTACCCTTGATTAAGTTCTATGAAATGTTGAACTTTTTGACTAAAGTAATATCTCAGACATTAATTAACATGTTGATCATATTATGCCCTATAATTTTGAAAGAGAAAATAAACATTTATTTTCAGAGAAATGGATCAGCAATTAGCATGTAATTACCTGACAGCTATAATCACTGAAGTTTGGCTCCATCAAAAGGGGAATCCCCATATGGTCCTTGAAAAAAGCCTAGATCACCATAACAGAAAATCCATTAAGTAACAGCAACATGCAAAGTAATCAATAATATTCACAAATATTTTTTCTTATGAATTGTAATTTTATTTTATTTTATTTTTTTTCTGATCCAAAAGAGACATACATTGGCAGTTTTTTTGCTGCTCTGAATCACTACTTCAAGCAAACAAAGTTCTCTGCTTGTTAAGAAACTGAATAACAAACAGCACTCACCTGAGTTGGGAGCTTGCAAGTATTAACACAAACTCCAACACATTTGCTTTCCTCCAAATACTTGCATCTCTCTACAAACACCTACAATCATTTTCAAGAAATGAAAAAAAAAAAAAAAAAAAAATGATTACTAAAACTACCTGAATTTTGAAAAAATTGGTCTAACAAAAATTTATCAGTAAGAACTGCTAATTAACCTATACTATAGGAGTAATTATGTTACATACACCAGTTTGGGTCGAAGATCCATCGGGTAGATTAATGGAGTTAACCGAGCAAGGTCCCATGAGCCACTGACAAGTGAGTGCTGTTACCCTGGCTGCAACAACAAGTAATATCAAGAGCTAGTGTTAGTCTTCATAGTAAGATTTTATAACTTGAAAAAGATGTGCAAATGAAGATCACTTACCAACCATTAAAGCCGCGATTCTTCCACCTCCTATGGGCGTTATAAGCATCCGAAATAGTTCCAGCAGGAAGGGTGGAAACAGAGATCTCAAGATTCGAACCTACCATAACCAAGCATTACAACATATATAATGTTATTGGAGATTAGCTGAAGGCCGGAGAAAAAATATGATCATCCCCAAAAATTAGATTAATATGATCTCATGTGGTGTTTTGCGTATTGGTACAGCATTGTTTGGGTGCATTTATATAATCAAATCCAACAGGTTCAAAAGCATATGAATTCTTATTCACTTCAAATTAAACCACAACATCTATATATAATGTTTGATGTTTTACTTTTAGATGGATGCTTAGGTTCATTGTAAGCTTTAATTTTCCGACTGCAGTGCAGATTAAACTTATGAGTAAGCATAGATGACGGCCACGTTGCCAGATGGGTATTAAAAAAAGACCCCATATGACAGATAGGTATTAAAAAAAGCTCTGACCTCCATAGGGTATTAAAAAAATGAGATTAGCGCAAATTCACCATAATTTTGGTTTTCCGGTCGAAATCATGTTATTGTAGACAGGGGTGAAACCATGTTATTGTAGACAGTGTACTAAAAGTTACAAATAGACAAAATAATACATAATGCCTTCTTAGCTCAGTGGTAGAGCGCGTGGCTTTTAACCACGTGGTCGTGGGTTCGATCCCCACAGACGGCGCAATTTTTTTATTTATTTTATTTTTCAATAAACTATTGATTAGTTACTGTGAGTGGTAAACTTTGTTGATGTGTGATAACAATACAATTTGAACCAGCTACTATCACATTATTTCCCTACTGGTAAAATAATACACATGAATGGCAATCATATAGTCAGGCTAATTGCCTAATAATACCATAGTACTCCATTTACTCATTTAGTATTATTTATTATTGCTTCAACCCCAAAGCATTGGTCTAAAAATATTTTATTCATTAAATTGCAATAATACATACTAAGAGTGTGTTTGGCAAAAATAAGCTACCTTATCAGCTCCTATTGCCTTTTCAGTTATCAGTTAGCTTTTTATTCTCTCAGCAACCAAACAGTTTACCTAACTATTTATACCTTTTAGCTTATAATTTGGACCTTTTCAGCTAGTTTTGAGAAGTTATTCTAACAAGCTTATCACAAAAACTACCTTATCAGCTAGTTTGTCACCACTTTACAACAATTTTGAACTATTTTTTTGAGCAGTTACTACCTTATCAGACACCTTATCAGCTAATTTTACCAAACATAGCCTAATTCATCACATGAAAATAATTTCATCAAATATTTCCTTAGAAAAAAACAGGACACTGTCAATAGATTACCCTCTTCAAATAATTTTTGCCCTTATAAAGTGACATGAATTTGTTGTTCCCATTAAATATTGTCTAACTACCACTCTACTAGTAACAGTTAAATTATTGGTGCCGCTTGCTTTCTAATCGTGCAAGGTGGTAAATGGTTGTGCCACATACCAACATGTTTACTACATATGGACTCATTATGGAAAATACTCCCTCCGACTCGGAATGAGCTAGGCAAGTACATGTGAGAACAAATTTTAAGATAGTTGTAAAATGTCTAAAATACCCTTATTTTTGTTTTGTTTGGAATCTTGAATGTTAATTAGTAGTTGGGCTAATTATATGGCCCAATTATTTTAATTTCCAAAATTAAATT
>BSSO01000530.1:0-32053 GCA_030267885.1 Mesembryanthemum crystallinum
TATAGAGTTTCTATATATTCTTCCTGTTGGGCTTTTAGAAGAACGTGGAATTACTTGGTTTTACAGGTGTCTTCGCATTACATTGTTTGACTTAATTGCCCACATTTTTTTTTTGTTCTTTTGGTCTTTGATCATCATAATTAGGTCAATACAAGTACAAATATGATTATTATGCAAGAGTTTAATTATTTAATTCACACTCGAAATGTATGGTTAATTAACAAGTTTTAAGCAATGTATGTTTACTGGTATAAGAAAATTGTTCAACATCTACTATAACAGCAAAAACAGTATGTACTATATACTTTAGATCATATAGTTAGTTTACGTTGAAAGCTTGTGTAAATTGGGCCAATGGAAATCAAAACTTTTTTTCGAGATTATTTTGTAATAACTTCAACGCTAAAAATAAATTAATTTTGGTTACCAAAATTATTTATTTATGTGGCAAAATAATACTTCAACTTGTATACAAGTAGGCTGTACACATCATTCAACCATGATAGAAACCATTACTATAGATAAACATTATACTCTATTGTCATAATAATACATGCATGTAATACATTACTAATGAGTTCAGATATAGCAGAAAAGGGATAAATCCAACTCAAAAAACGAAAAATAAAAAAACCATCCCAAACAATGGATTATTTGTGGTGTGGACAAAGAGGAATTGTATGTCAAAGGTGCATCAACACACAATCTCCAATCTCATTTCGGATATTACACGATTAAATTTATATATTAGAGTAGGTGTTTATTAAACATATACTTACATGTAATGAGTAATATACCACTACACTTAATCTTGCACGTACGAATTAAGAATATGATTCAGATTGGTGACATTGACCTACCGCACGAATGGCGCTATTCACCAGTCAGTATTGTATTTTTTGTGTGGGTCCTATCAACACCATCCTCCACGTCATCTAAATAAAAAGAAAAAAGAAAAAGAAAAAGAAAGAATGGACTTATAAAGCTAAAGGACAACACAAGAGTCATCTCCCAGACAAGAGCCAATATGTATATTCATTTTTCTTTCCTCTCTGGCCTCCTATGCTTCCTCTTTAATTGTTAATTTCCTCAAGGATTGTGAATTATACTCTTAAATTATACAACAGGTCATGGGTTGAAACCTACTGCAAACTGAGAAGTACCTGGCCTACAGGAATTTATTCGTGGAACATCCCAAGCTGTGCATTGGAAAGTGACCCTTGGCCATGCTCAATTATTTCCTCATTGTCAACACACAAAAATTAAGAACAAGGGTTGATTTAAAAATTTTCTTTATAAAAAGTTTAAAAGAAGAAAAATTATATGAATAAATTAGAAGAAAAGGAATATAATATTCTGTTATAATCAAGCCCTAACATGTGTTCGGGTTCGGTCGGATTGGGACCGAACAAGTATCGAAGAACGAAGCTCGAGGTTGCGAAGGAAAGTAAACGAGTGCACGAAGCAGGCCCACCCGGGCGGGTGGTATATCCACCCGGCCGAGTGGCACTGGCAGGTTCGCGGAACAGCTTTTGGCAAGTTTTGCGGGATTGACTTGTTTCCTATTTTAATTAGAGTCCTAGTTTAGGTAATATTTTATATTGTTAAAGATTGTAATTATGATATTATTGTAACACAATTAAGGAAGTTACTTAATTGTGAAGGTCTAGAATTCCTAGTTAGAGTATAGGAAGGATACATTTTCCTAATTCTAGTCGGGTTGGGTTATGGAATGTCTTGGGTCTATAAAAGGATGTGTTAGACTTGTGAAAATATGTACTCTCAACAGAAAGAGAGACAAGGAACGACTTGAGCATTCAAGGTGTAACGGAGTGCTTAAGTGTAAACGAATAAAGAAATTTAGTAGAGCGATTCGTGGTTTTTTACCCAGTTGGGTTTTCCACGTTAAATTCTCGTGTGTGCTTTGCAGTTTAATTCTTACTTTCTTGCTAATATTCCTAACATATTCATCTTGTAGTTAAAATATTATTAAAATTTCATACATATAAAAAAAAAACAAAAAAAAAAAAAACATTTGTTTCCTACTTGTATGAGATGAATTCATCACTAAGGGTGAGATGACATGAGATTAATTGTATAATTTATGTTATATTGTGTGGATATTGAGGAAATGGTAGTACTACTATATTGATTGTACATGCATTTTAACAAATCATTCACATATATTTTACGAAATTCCGTTCAAATATGAAGTACTTTTAGTGTTTTAGATCAATATGACAATTCTATAATTCAATGAACATCTAGCATACACAGTATAAATACAATATATTTAAGCTAAACAACTACTACATTATACACAAATGCTTTTATTGTGCCTTTTTAGCTGGGTTGATTAATTGATACTAAACAAAACAAACATCTAATGACAACCAAATAGTAGCTTAGAAAAGACCAACATTTTTATGGATTGGTGAGAAGTAATGTATGTGTAGATCACAAAAAAAAAGAACTCCATTGATGTATATAAAAACATTTCACAAAAACTGATTGTTTCTAAAGAAGAAACCATATGTATATTAGTTGGCAAGACCTAATCTTGCTTCAAAGGGCACTTATAGACAAACAAATACAAAGATTAATAGTATAAACTAGTGGATATTATTAGTTATTTTATAGAGCATTTTGAAGAAAGACATATATACATTTTATTTTGAAGGGGAGGTGATATATAGTATACATACACTAGTGCTAGTTCATTATAGTATATAAATTTGTTATAATAAGGAATTAAAATGGATAAAAGATAGTGTTGGACAATGATGTAGACATGTCTTCTTCCATAGGCTAGTCAAACCGACACCTAAATTGCCTAATGCCCAATGGGGCCATTGCACGTGTATGTATGATTGCCTCATATCTAGGACACTTCCACTTCATCTATCATTATTATGTATATCTATTATCTCTTTCCTAATCCTTAAGAAAATAAAATTATTTGTATAAAGGTGTGTTCGTTTCACCTTATCAAATCCTATTTCAAGTAGTTCAATTCAATTCAATTCAATTCACAGCGTTCAATTCTGTTCAGTTCAATTTAGGTCGTTCAGTTCAGTTCAGTTACTTTCAGGCGAATTGATGAAGACACCCTAAGTATGATCTTATATCCTTATTGTGAGTATGATGAGATTGAAAAAGTGCTAAAAGAAAAATACACCTATGAATTTAGTAGACTACTCGATCTCCTATCAATTGAATCTAGAACGAAATTTCATTTTGAGTCTGTTTACCGTATAGGTTTTCTCCTCATGTATATTTAAAGTATTTGCCTTTTAAAAATTTAACATGATAGTGTCACCCCTTGTTCTGTAGCACTAACCCGTATCTTCATATATAGCCACATTATTCAAAATTTGTGTAACCAAATCAAATATATATACTTTAAACGAAATAAATATCGAAAAAAATCTAATATATAGATCCATGTCCTTGTCTTAGCTAAAAATATGAAAGCACAAAATGCCAAAATAATACTACATGTCTTGTTTGTGAACTACTACTACTAGTAGAGCAAATGCATAACTCATATTTGAATGACACCAAAAACAGTGATGATTGCCGATGCTCAACGATTTGACTAATATTTATTGGAAGATTTTTAAGTTGCGTATGCTTGTTCATAATTTAATCTCAAGTGTAGTTTGAATAGGGGGCAATTCTTCAAAGTTTAACCCTTGAATATAGGAGACTCTACTGAGTTAAGTGTTTGATATATTCTTCTACAAGTCGATGGTCATGTCAATGGAACTGATTAACACAAGACATGGTTTCACTAAAACCAAAAATAATTAAAAACAAAATAGAAATAATAAAAAAAAAACCACAACTATATTTGTTTTGTTTGAGATAGTTGCAAATAATTTATTTAGTCACTGTCAAGAGAAAAGAGATAGTTAAAAGGTCTTTACGTTAAGAGATTAAAGAAAGCGAATTGAAGTTACCAATCTCAAACAAGTTCGGATTTGACCTTAATTTGTCAATTTTCGATTTTAGATGGTTAAAGGATGAAACCATCAGAGAGAATATCATATTCTTCTGGATTAAACTAAGCAGATTTGATATGAACAGAAAATTTAAATTATTAGTTTGAATTAGATTTCAGTTTACTAAAATAAATGACATGAAAATTGAATGGTGAAAATGAAGAAAACATTGCCTAAATTCAAAGATTTTGATCAATTTTGAGTCGATTTTCAGGTTAGATTTGCATGGGATATTCGAATATGCAATAGCTGCTCATCATTAAGAATGTTACACGATTTTCACATGTTCGAAAGGAGTGATTTACTAAATCTGATATACTAGCTAGCTTTAGCTGCTACTTGGGATCAAAACCAAAAAAGGAAAGGATCACTTACTAGTTATAATCAACTTTTAACAACGATGGACAGCTGAAGTGCAGATCCAACATGAAACAAATACTTCATATCAAATGAAAATGATTGGTACTGCTTAAATTTCTTGGAAAATTGGTTTATAATAATCTCAACTATTAGTGAGTTGCAGATAATAATACCGACTTTACAAATTGTGTAGAATAATCCGAACTATTAACATTGTTGCAAGCAGTGCACTTGGATTAACACCGTTAGGTTTTCCGTTACTAACTACTTATGTGGCACATAAAATTATAATTTTTTTTCACAGTAATATGATTTTAATTGTAAGTAAGAAGTTTTTTTTTTTTAAATGGTGTAATTGTAAATATAAAAGAAATTCAAACGAAAAATAAGTTACAAATAATTTAATGTTAAAAAAATCTAAAATTATTGCCACGTAGGATGTCCATGACGGAAAACCTAACGGTGTCATGTTGGGTGCACTGCTTACAACGATGTTCATAGTTCGGATTATTTTACGCAATTTGTAAAGTTAGGATTATTATTTGCAACTCACTAATAGTTGAGATTATTATAAACCAATTTTCCAAATTTCTTTGATCTGCAACTTTTCTACTAACATACATTTTTCATTTCAATCGAATGATGTTCAACTTATTTAAACTACGGTAATGACAAAGATATGAGTTTAATTCCCGCTGAATCTCTTTGCAAAGCTTGTTTGCACGTTTAGTTTGTTGGGTTCGCCTAGTATAAATGTGTGGCAAGCTATGAATGCGCTCGAAATTTATCCAGTGCATATGTGTCCCTACTTAGGTCTAAAATATCAAAGTTCTAATAGTCATGCTAAAGGTAAGGAAAATATGACTCCAAGCTTTAATACCAGATTTAGTAAGGAATTTAGAGACTTTCATGGTAGACAGAAACTTGAACAGGTTTCTGCCTTTCTGGTAACATGTACCTAGCCACAATGGAAAGCCAAGCAAAAAAAGAGCCCAGAAGAGGCCAGGACATTCACCCATCTAGCGAAGTGAACACAAAGGCTTTCCCTTTCTTTCTCACTCCTACTAAGTCCTAATATAAGTACACCAAGTCGTCAAGATGATGTAGCAAATTGAACACGAGATTAATAATTAGTCGTTTGATTGACAAAAAGAAGTAGTACACGTGTATTTTCTTGAAATGGAGGACGTATTTTCTTGAAAGCTCTACTTCTTCCAAAACAGAGGAAGCCACTTGCGTAGTCCCTGTAGGTAAGTGGGACTTCCTACATTATCAACTAACCAATTTCAATCACGTCCCAAAAAAATTACTGAGAATTATAACTTCTCCAATTGAAACAAAACAAAACACATTAGTTTTTTAGATCAAAAAGAACTTCAGGATCACAATAAGTTTGAGACATATTCACAGTCCATACATCACTATTCCTATGTTCTTAATTAGTAATCGCATCACTAGTTGATAGTTGATATAATACCTCAACATAAAGTAGAGTAATTAATTACCAAAACCATATAGTATAACTGCTAATAACGTGTAAGAAACTGTGTGCTGTGTGATCGTGCAACTCGTGTATGCATTGATCTTACAGGTATACAGAGGAAACATCAACATCAACATCAACTGCAAATTCACAGGAAAAGGGACATAGCCTCTTTTTCTTGGATGCTACATAACCCTAGCTAAGCTCTAAGCTAAACCCTAGTAATCTAAATTATGCAACTAATACAGCTAAGGCAGGCTAGGCTAGCTATAGGCTTATGAGATTAAGCCATTGTCAGAAAGTTTGTTAGCACTAATTTACAAAGATAAGCTTAATTAATACCCCTAATCATCAGGTATGGCATCCATTTTTTCACCTGAATGAATATCCCTATAAATCTCCAGATATGTGAATGAATATCCCTATAATCTTCAGATATGTGCATTAGATACACAGTACACACTGCTAATTATCTTTTAAGTTCTTCATTGTAATAGGATAACTAACACACACCTTTTCCCTAAACAATTAAATTCCAATCTATCAATGTAAAGTTTTGTACGAACTTGGTTCACATAATGTACCATGCTATAATTCACCCATCTGAGATGGAAAAAATCAATCCGAGAGTTACGCTACTATAAGTGAAAGTCATCCTTCTGAAACGCAAGTGTCACCCCTTGGGAGTTGAATTTATACCAAAACCTACTTCTATTAAATATAACAAGACTACAAGTGTACAAAGAAAGGCAATACAATGATGTTGTTTTATGAGAACACCACCACTCATAATGGATCCTATATGTGGTTGTATCTTGTATGAGCACAAACATGACACAGTTCACACAGATATGGAAAAGCATTATTTGTAAAGGGCCAAGATTTAATATGTGCCTAAGTATGTGTCGTGTCATGTCCGCAAATCCGTCCTGCCTAGACTTCCTACTATTAGAAAGATCTGAAAAGACTTAAAATACAAAGATACATTATACACACTTCATCCAGGTGCCTTATCATGGATGTGAGTTGAAAGAGACTAGGAACATCAACATTGAGATTAAAGTAACCAATCCTCGATTTGATATGCCTGAAACTGTACCAATACAGGGTTTTTGTGGACCTTGCTGGACAAATCCAATTTTAGGCCACTAAGCAAAAGGCTTTTCGATATAGTAACAACCTTAGCCTTTTATATTTCAGATGATGCTACATTAGCATCCACTAGGTTTGCATAGTTATCTAAAAGCTTGTGCTCAAAAGAGATGTACAGTACACATGGGGTACAATACAAGTGTATCTATCATCTATATGCATGATGCTACATTAGCAATCACTAGATTCGCATAGTAATGTAAAAGCTTGTACATCAAAGAAATGTACAAATAGAACACATTGGGTACAATACAAGTGTAATCATCACTAAATTTTCATTATGAGGGCAAAGAACCCTTCCAGGAGAGGGGAGAGGATAAGAGGAACACGGTTTTTTTCCTACAAAGTATGGGGGCTCAAAAGTCCTTGGAACAAGTGAGAGTGCGCCACAAAAAACAACCCCAGGTCCCCAACATGATCATGGATTTGGTGACTTTTTCTGGTAGCTAAGATTTCGGATGAACTCATAAACTTCTTCCTAATTAGAAACTTTATATCATAACTAAGAACAAATGTGCAGCGCCTAATTCCAACTGCTTTTCCCATAATATTTCCCTGTGAACCATAAAATAAAGAGCTGGAAAGTAGAGGGAATGTCATTCTACTTTCAAAAGCCATAAAGACTGAAGACAGTTTACCCACTTTCTTAACCTTTTATAAAAGTAATTCAGTCTGCTTTTCAATCATAAGGAGGACAAAGCAGCAAAAACTGTAATATGATCATTAGCGGTAACTCCACAGTTAAAAGGGGGAGGGAGAAAAAACCAAACCTCCAGCTCACCAAAAACAGCATCTATTACGATGTAACTTAATGAGCATATTTTATTGGAGCGATGTCTTACAGTTGGTTTCCAAAAGAACATATTTGGGTCACTAATCACAGTCGGTCTTGGGTATTACAAGGCACGAATTGACCACCATTGATGATCTTGCATATTTGCTAAAATTCCTAGAACTGACAATTATTGGCTGTTCTATTGGCTGTTCATGTACAATTGCTATGACTATTTACAAGCAGCAAGACAAAATAATACATCCAGGATGAGTAAGTCAAAAAGTACCTTCATCACTGGATCCAGGCAGGCCTTTGATTGCATCCCTGAGAGCATAATAGTGGCTATCACATCTATGATCTCTAATCATGTTGTTCGAGAGTAGAATCCTCTGGAAGTGTTGCCCAGGGTTCCGCTTCCAGAGTGTGAAGTACTCTTTGCCTGTACTGGTTTCTGTCTCGATATTTCTCTTCAGGAAGTAAACATCCCCTGGTACAAACAACTCTTCATGCGTGAAACTAGAACATTCCTCTTTTTTCAGAACAGAAGTTTCCTTTGAGGTAAGAGCGCTATCTGGTCTAACAACTGACTCCTTGAGCATTGGAATGTCTGTCCAACAAGGTCATAAGGACAAATTTGGTTATATGCATGCCATAATTGTCATAATTAGATAGATTAACGGATATGCCATCATGTGCACCATATGCAGATTAGAATGGATGATACAATAACAACACATGAGAAAATAAAAGAAATCAGGTCCATTTGTCCAGTAAACATTTATCTGCAACATTACAAACTAAAGATTATTCCGCCAGTAAAATCAACCAGCAAGCATTGATCTACCAGGTGTACTTGGCTACATGGATAGTCGCTAAAGTATTAGCAATAGAATTCACTCCAACCAGTTTTAAGCAAGATATTGGCCACCCAAAACGCTTGAAATGGATTGAGACTTGGGAGCATAACTCTAAAACATTTGGGATATGGAAATTCGCTGATAAACAAGATGAACACCACAACATCTAATTGCCATAGCATGTGTCACTGTAACGCACAAGTGTTATCCTTCCTCCCTTCCCCTCTCTCACATCGTCATCATTCTGACAAGAGGGAGAAGATTCTTAAGTAACATTACCACAAACTTTCAGTAAGTTTGGGGGTGAGGGGGGACACTTTATTCTAAATTTCTAATATATTGTGACCTCTAGTCTAGTTGGTTGAGATATAAAAACAGCATCTGGATTCTGACACAATGAACACAGCTTTAACCTAGACTTGTGAATTGTATATATGAAAATATTCATCAGCGGACAGCAGAGATGCAAATATCCACTAAAAAATTTAACAATGCATTGAATATTTGAGAGAACTGCTTCCAACAGATTAATTTACAATCCCAAAAGGTCCATACCAGAGGTGGTTGTCCTGTTTCTGACATTTGCATAATCAGCAACTTTCCGAGCCACATCTTGTACAGAGGACATGACCTGTTTCGCATTTGTAACGAAATCCACAACATTTGTCCAGTCTTCCTTCTCCAAGAAATTACTCCTGTAAAAGAATAAAATGAGAGTTCATATCTAACACAACTTCCCGTGAGTCTAAACAGCAATCTGCAAGGACAAGTTGGCACAAGCTACAAATAAAACCTCTATATTAGAAATTCGAAAGTCACATAACATAAAATCTGGCACCAGTATACCCCTTGAAACAACATGATTATGTGGGGCCATGCAGTCATCACTCATCACTTATTACTCAAAAAAGCCAGCTGAAGTACGTCAAATGCGCTGAGCTCATTCAATTCTAAGTTCTAATAAACATGATCTTCTTGCTTATGCTTTCATGATAAAATTGCAGTTACTAAACATCCCGGTTGCCCTATCATCTATCTTCTGCTCTAACACCAAACAGAACACCGACTGTATCACATAAGGAACTGCAGCATCAAGAGATAATTGTCTTTGCAAGCAACTGTCCACATAGTAAAGATCCATCTCATTTAGATTACAATTTCTACACGATGAACCATAAGTTAACCGTCCTGCCTCTTTTATTGCGAATCGAAGAAAAAAGCAAAGGAAAATTCGAAGAAAATGGAAAGGCTAAGATAACCGTCTTGCCTCTTTTGATTGCAACCTGAGAAACTTTAGGTCTGGAGTGTGAACAGCAGAAAGATGACTTGAGAAATAGAATAACAGTAGTTACTCACCAATCAGTCTGAAGAACTTCATTCCTCAATCTAGCCCAAGAAGCAACACTTAATCGAGGAAAAATGTCATCCTGCAGATGAAGGAAATCTTTTCATAAGATAAGCCTATCAAAACAATCATGTAGAGGAAAATGGCTTGAAACAAGAGAGAATTTGAGTTATCATAACATTGATGAATGGATTTTACCCTGGGTTTTGTAAACAACAGAAAACTTTCCACCCATCCATTTTCTATTAGCTCTTACCATGTGAATGGGAGATCGCTTTTCAAATACACACAAAATCAATGAGTAACAAGAAGAACATAGTCTTATAGTGAAACTAGAAATTTCGTTCCTGTACAAGAGAGAAACATTCTCCCCTAAGAATCCTTTAACTCTGACACACTCTAAGCATCTGCATACCTGCATCAAAACAGTTGTGACATAGTCACAGCAGCTTTCTGCCAATTCTTTGGACACACAAGGGGGAGTGGCAAATCCAACGGCAGTGACAGTATTAGGGTCAAAACCCAGCTCCTTTGCTGATTTTTTCCGAAGCATTACTGCCAGTAAAGACGCCGTAGCAGCTCCAAGTGAATGCCCCACCAGCCGTAACCTAAAACCCTGTAAATGAATTAGGCACATGCAAATAAAGTAGCATCCAGTAAGAGTAGAGTAACAACAGGTAAAAAAGAATATCAAATGAAATAATAGAGGGAGTTTCACCACCTCATGTTCGTACAAGCACTTCTTTATGGTTCCCATTTCATGATCAAGAAACCAGCGAGCAGCTTGAGCAGTACCAAAGTGGGTCGAGTAGCCTTCAAAGGTGACATCTCCATCACTTGTTGAGATAATATCTGTGACAACGTCATATATGGTTTGGGTTCCACGGATACCAAGAATCACAAGTTTTCTTCGGGGATCAATGCCGATGTAATACCCCGGTCTCATCACACTAGAATTCTTGACAAATTTTAGGACATTGCTTTCTCGAAGCATGCTTTGTTTAGCAAGGCCAGCAGCAGTGCCTTTATAACATCCTTTTGCTAACTCTAAGTGATATATGAGGTCTTGAATCTAAGTCACATAAACATCAAAGACAAGAAAAATAGTGAATAATCTGTACAGTCTTGCTTGTCAAACATATATGATGAAAACGTCATAATAATTCACTTAATGACATTTTTTCTACTAATTACCACAGACTCTGAGCAAACTTGTACGCCCTTTACATCTTCAAGCGGATCTTCAGATGCTTGGCGGAGATACAAAAGAGACAGACCAAGAGTGAGATCACTGAGGCTCCAATGCCGCAGTCCAAACTCTTGTCTCTGAATAATAGCAGCAATCTCAGCAATCGAAAGAATAGTAGGCGGAGGCTTACTTTCGGAACCATTACCTGGCAATAGAAAAGTTGCCCTAATGACTGACTGAAACAATTACAAGCTCTATGAAATAGCCCAATAAAACAGAGGAACATGTTTTTCATGTTTAATGAACACACGCCAAATGAGAATTGCATAGACATGTTTTTTCAGAGAAAAATGCAATATTTTACCGAGTAACAGAAGCAATTGTAAAATACGAGAAGCATAGCAGTCAGCCAGGGTAAATTCATGGATAAATTTGTTAGATAATGTTTTAGTAGTTGATATGAACATATGGTCATTGTAAACACACAGCCGTTGGCTCTTGCACAACTCTTCAGCAAGGTCAACACTACACTACACAGGTTTTTAATTGTTTCAGCAAATGCATAAGTGAGACTTCATATAAAAAGGTATGCAATTAAAATCACCAGACCTGTCGGCAAAGCCCGCCTACAAAATTCTAGAGCGGGTTCTAGCGCCTTTGAAAGCCAAGCAAGTTCTAGCTTCTTTTTGTTATCATTTACATCATCATCATCATCAGAAATGTACTTGCTACTTCCAAGGTCAAATTCTGTCCTGTGGATGAGCTCACGCCTTTTTGACATTTCATATGCATCTTTGGCCTCGGTTTTTGCTGATCTTGATTGAATCTTATTAAGGACGCCATATACGACACCTCCATATGATTCCCGTTTCTTTATCACGTGCTTATCTGCAGATACCTCAATGATCTATTTAGGATAAACAAAACAAATGCAAATTTACATAAAGATATCCCCAATTCCCCATATTCTGAAATATATGTTTGACATAAAGTTGAACGATGCAATGAAATAACACGAATAATCATGCAATTGATAAAGTCAAACCCGGGGAATGATCACATATTAACTTGTAAAAGAATATTATTCAAACTTGATTGTGTTCAAAATAAATTCCATCATCGTTGTCACAAACATTCTATGATTCATGGAGTGAACCTCATTGTAACGCAAACTTCAACCAAGTGAAAACACAATTTCAGATTTCCCATACTTTATATCGCAAACGTTGTGTCATCCCTTAGTTGCACACACAAGTAACTACACATGTAATACTATATGGGAGCTGAAGATGCCAATCAAAAATCCAATCATGACTTTTTGCTCTTGGATACACTAACAAGCTGCGAGGAATTACTTCTTGGTATCAAAAGAAGAGCTGAACTGGATATCTTACAGATAAGTGGGCCTATCAGACTTTCATCCTCTAAGCAATAGTGAATGATTTTTGTTTGAGACAAATGTTACTAAATCAAGAAAGTAAATTGAGAAGGTGGAAATTAAGATTAGGGTTTCTTCAGAATCATTAAAGGTGCAGGGATAGTCATTAGTACAATGACAGACTATGAGAACATGGTTATCATTATCATCATCATTACCACTACCTCAATGTCTCTCATGAGGCTCCCGCCTAACTACCTAATCGGGAGGAATTAGTTGTATGCAGCCTTTCCCCTAATACAAAGATGTTATTTCAGTGGTATATACTAAAATTTTCACTTTTGAAGCAGTTTGCGCAGTTCTACAAGAACTCCACATTGGAGATTCAAAACACAATAAGCATCCATTTTGAAGTGTTTCGTTTTTGTTTGGGACAAATCTTACTGACTCGGGAATTTAAACTGAGGGGGTTAGAGACAAGATTAGATTTTATTAGAATTACAGAATGTGAAGGATTACTCAACAGTACAATGGGAACAGCAAATCTGAGCATCGTTTAATGGTTATCTTTATCATGATCATTACCTAATGCTTATGGAGAGGCTCCCACCCAAGCTAAGTTAGGAGGTAATTAGTTGTATGCATCCTTGCCCCAAATTCAAAAAGATTGTTTCTGTAAGTTTGAGAAGATGATATATACCAAAAACTTTAATCTAAGACTTTGTTTCTCAGACTCGGGGATCCAAGCATTCGAGGACCCGACTCATCTATTTTAAAGATTTTTTTTTTCTTGTTTTTGGCTTAATTTGAAGTGTCTAAGTGTCATATCGTATCCTAGCGTCCAAGGATCCGATGCGGATACTCCTGTTGAAATGAAGAATCCGAGAACCACTGCTCTAAGCACTTTTTCACTCAACATTTCCGCAACAACCCCACATTAGAGATTCAAAACACAATAAGCATCCATTTTCAAATTTTCTCAAACGACCAAGGTTCAAGAGAGCTTCCCCAAACAATGCTTTACCACAATCATACCAACTATAAATTCGACAATGTTTGGAACTTCTTTAAGAACAAGAAACCAACTTCGCTTTAAATTCATCCACCGCAGCTCAACATCATCAGCAAATGATACCAAAGAAACTCAACCACACATTAAATCACTGAATCACACACTTAGGTACAATTTGCTACAATACGCACCCATTTTTCACCGAAATACCATAAAACCACATCTAATCACTTCCCAAATTAAAACCACAAGCTCAAAACCAAAACAACAAAATCAGTGCTATAATTTTACATATATGAGCCTTTTCTTTTCGAGCAAATCACTAAATTTCGAATCAAAAATGCAAAAAAAAAAAAAAAAAAAAAAAGAAGAAATAGAGAAAAATACATTACCTATATGATGCAATAATCGCCTAATCGAACGATTCGCCATTTTTTCTCCGAAGTAAGGAGAGAGAGAGAGAGAGAGCTGCGATTACAGTCTTACAGAAGAAAGCGGTGGTTATTCGTTACAGAGACGATGGTGGTGATTTGAGAATAACCACCAATTTGAAGGGTATTATTGTCATTTTCCACAGTCACCGTCTTATCTTTGCGGAAGCTACGCGAAGAAACCTTCGGCGGCGCGGTTGGGCGTTGTAAGCCTCACCCACAGTGTAATGACTCGTAGGCCCCATTAAAAAATACAGATAGGCCCATTTTTGTAGTTAGGGCCTTCTTGGCCTATTATAGAGCCGTTGTCCTTTTGTTGGTACTCGGGTCACTAGTGATTAGACCACGTAACAAGTTGTCCACCAACTATATATTGTAAATTTAGAGTTGATCGTTAATAGCGTCACCGGGTTCGTCGATTTGGCCCGGATTTGAGCAAACATGGACTATATGTTTTGGTGAATTTAGAGGACTAGATCGGTTAGTCTTGTACGAGTCCAATTGACACTCTTTCTGAAGATAATAAGAATATTTCAAGGTCGACCTGTGTCTAGCCTAAGTTGGCATTTGATCAACTCTGAATAGAACGAGCCTTGTACTCTTAAAGAGTGTCTCATATAAAGTTTCTTGATAAATATGAACTTTATTAACAAATTGCATCAGAAAAACCTTTCAACATTTAAGGAGGTGAGTCAAGTGACTATATGGAGGAAGTAATAGTCAGCCCTTAAAAAAAAAAAAAAGGAGCATAGGAAGAAGCTAGTGGGAGGGATGATATTGTAGTACATGTGCAGTTCTTAAACAATAGCTCATTTTGAATCTTTGCTATGAATATTGTTAGAGTATGTTATGCATAAACTCGGTTTACATCAACACAAATTTTTACATCACATCAAATCTTTTTTAAAAAAATCAAAAAATATTGTGAAAATTGTGTAACTAATGAGGCCGCCTTATACATTAGAGGCCGCCTTATACATTAGGATCTATTAATACTTTGCCTCCAAAGGAGAACTCTACCATGAAATTTTCCTATGACATCATTCTTTCATGGGCTCGATTGCAATGGAGCATTGTCTAAAGAGTGGGCTCGTGGGCTCAAATCTCAAATCTCAGTCAACCACCGCCCTAAATCCTCACGGTTTCTGTAGCCGCTTTCTTCAACCTCAAAAAAATTAGGGTTTTTTCGCTTATAAATTATACCGCAAAGATTAGGGTTTTTCCACTTATGAATGTCAACTCCATCTTTAATCTACAGTTTTGTAGCCGTTTTCTTCAATCTCCACCCTTTTTTTTTGTGTTTTCTTCTTAAAATCACTGGTTTTCGTTTTCGATGATCTTGTTTCTTTGCAGCACTTTGATTTTGATTTGAATTAAAGGAGAGATTTGATACGAAATGATGATTGAACTTTAATTGTTCCCTATTGGTTTGATTCGCCGATATGATGGCATCAATGTATTAGCTCTATCTGATCGTCATTTCTCTCCCTCGATTCATTCTACGATTGATTTTCTCTCTCTTCTGTATTCAAAAATGCGAAATCTTTGATTGAAAAAGACTGTCTTTGTGATTTTCTTTGAAATCTTAATTTCAATATGTTCATTACTCCTTTTTTTTTCATATCCTATTTGCAGCCATGAAATTTAGTGAAAATATCATGATTGAATCACTTCGTTGAAGACATTGCAGTAGAAACTCAAAAACTTCAAAATGACGCATTGTTGATTTGTTGTGCCTCACACCCGACCCGAAAAGGCGTACCCGATTCGGTTAATCTGACCCGGAACAGGTTACCCGATTCAATTAACCTGAACCTATCTGAAACAATACTCATAATATGGACCTGACTTTGACTTGCATCTAAATTCAAATAAGGAGTACGTATATAACGATAACAACTAAAATGGAAAGGATTCAATATTGATCCGATAGCTTCGATTTCGAACTTTTGTCCGACCCCAAGCGACACAATCCATAATATAACTCAAATTCGGAAATTTGAGTGGAAGGATCAAATTGAATTCACCTGTTAGTCTATTTGACTTTTACTCTCCCGAACCAAATAGCCATGGGGTTGCGTGGTTACTAAGAGGGACCATGGAGACTCTCAATGGTTCGGAAGGCCATTCAAGCAGCTTTGCACTTTATTGTTCGAAGTCTCACGTATGGGTGACCAATAGAGGGCTTGTAAGGGCTTTTAGAGACTCTGGTTGTCGATCTTGTACTTCATTTTTTGAGGTTCCGGATCCCTATTTTAACAACTTGTAGCTTACCGTTCCAGAGCCTCCTTGGTGCCAATTGAGTTTGGTTTTTGAGGGGAATATTAGAGACCCTCAAGGTGGCTTGGAGGATCTTTACAAGCGACTTAACTCCTACTACACCCATGTTTCAATTTTGAAAAAATTTCATTTTGGATATCTGATGTTAGGCCTAATTGCAATTTGGGTACTTGCCTTTTCAATATTCTTATTTTGGGTATCATTTTGAGTCATTTTACTAACGGCGTTAAAAACTCCGTTAACATGCTGATATGTCATCAATCAAAAAATATTCTAAAAATTCCCAAAATGTTGTAGAAAATTCTAAATAACTAAAATAAATATTTCATAACTTTTGAAATATTTTGGTAATTTTTAGACATTTTTTAAGAATATTTTGCTTAATGACACATCAGCATTTTAACAGAATTTTTGACGGCGTTAGCGAAATGACCCAAAATGAGACCTTTTTTTAAATTTCAGATATCCAAAATGAGAATATTGAAAAGATAGTTACTCAAATTGCAATTAGGCCTAACATTGAGTACCAAAAATGAAATTTTTCCTTAAATTTTTAGGGCCTTAGAGATAGGTGACCAATAGAGACCTCCAAGGATTTTTTTAGTGACCCAAATATTTGACTATGTACTCTTCCCACATTTATATAAGGGTCTGCGTGTGTGGAAATACAACATACTTATTCCATTAAGATTATCATGTTGAGAAGTTTTCTAACCATTCAATAAGTTGTGCTATATCTTCCGTTGATATTAGGGTAGTAATAAACACTTCACTATAGTAAAGAAAAAAAAATAGAAAATGCCAATGAAAAACAAAACATATATAGCTACGCTGTATGGGTTTTAGGGTATTCAAGTTAAGACTGTGTTTGATAAAATTAGTTGTAGCTATGAGCCGTAGTTGCAGCTTTTGTTTCAAATCTTGTAGCTATGAGCCGTAGTTGCAACTTTTGTTTCAAATCTTGTTTGGTAGTTGAGAGAAAAATGAACGAGTTTTAAGATTCAAACAGTAACTTTTACTCAAAATCCAGCTATCGAGTGAAAGCTGGTATGACTAGTTTCCAAGAATTAGCTATAACTCCCAAGTAAAAGTTATTTATTGTTTAGTTGAGAGAAAAAAAGAACTAGCTACAAGTTTCTAGTAATAATCTTTACTCAAAAGCTAGTTGTTGGTACCAAACAAAGCTTAAGTGCATATAAGGTTGATGATGATATCACATGTNTTTTTTTTTTTTTTTTTTTACTTATGATTTATGGGTTTAATGGGTCTATTTGTTCTTGGGTCGAGTTTGACCAACTATTTTACATATCAATCCAATTTTGATTATGCCGAATTTTGGATTGAATTTATCTAGCCATAATCTTAAAAATCACGTCAGGTTTACTTGTGAGGCTATATTCTCAACGCTAGCTAAGACTATTAAAATTGAGAATTATTTTTAAAAATAATCAGATAATTTTTTTGTGTTAGTTGAGAGTTGAAAACTATAAACTACGAAAACTGAACGTTAGTTGAAAATCGCCAAACAACGTTTTATATAAATTTTCCCTTGTGCAAAGGATCGGAAGCCATAAAGTATAGTTGATCAGCCTCAAAAAATTACCTGGTATGTATTAGGTATTTTGGCGAATTTATAATGACCAAGACCAACCCGCTAGCTTGTTATGGCCACATACATACCAAAGAAACATGCAAAGCTCAACATGTGTCTAGTCGGACTAGTCCAAACTCACTTTTGAACAACTCTATGAAAGGTTGTATTTTTCCTTTATCTTATATTTACAAGGAAAAACTTTGTTCATTTCCCTTTTAAGCGGTGCTAAGGGACACCTTCCAACGTACTCGGATATTTGACTAATAAATTCTTGTAGGTGAACGCTATCCAAGAGGCTTGAAACCCCTTACCTATACAAGATGTAATTTGTTTATCTCCAACCTACGTTGGATTAAAAGTTGTCGATTTGAGTGTTACATTTAACAACTTTACCGACTAGACTAGCTGATACATATATTCAAGAGGCATGTTACCCAAACCGTGTTGTTGGGTGCCAAGTGTCGACCAAAAATTGATACAAATCGGTTGCTAGGTAAGAAACAAAAAAATGGAAAAAGACCAAAACCCGCCAATACAGTAGCTTCTGTTCAATATATTACAATACTATACTCTAAATATTGGACCATTCGGCTTGATTTCTTCATTGCCTCCGTAATAAAAATGAACACAAGAGGCATACCCTTACAATAATGCAAATACTACTATTACATTAAGGGCTAAAGCCACGACCCTACAAAGAAGGAAACATAACATAACATTATATAACACCCTCTTACAAAGTTAGAAGGCTAACAAGCTAGCTTTAGTTATTGGTCCCATCCATACACAAAGAGCTCTAAAGGTAGAAATTTGGTGAGTTTCTTACTTGTATGATCATTTTTCCCATGCACATTCTTCTTCATATTGATCATATATGCTTGTTTATGTGCTTGTTATTATGTATAGTTGTTTGTGTTTAAGATCTCTCCTTGAGTTTTTCGTTGCTACTTGTGATGGGTACCTGTCTTTCTTTTGATCTCGTGCGTTTATTCTATTGAGATAATCGTAATTATGTTTAATTTACTTTGCTATATGCATCTTGATTATAGAATATTTGAAAGAATTTTCACATTAGATATAGATCTAACTATGTGTGATTACTATTTTGTAGTGAAAATAATGGCCTTTCTAACTCTTCTCATTAGAAAAGGAAAAGGAAAGTGAAAATAAAACAATGCGCAAGGAAAGTAGAGATCAAGTAATATAGAGTAGATCTAGGACATATATACAATTATGGTGTATACAATTGGACAACTCTTAAATCTGCTACTATTATATATGATGGTGTTTAGTTCACACGCTAATTTCATCATATATACCATTAGCATAATCTTCCATTGTAATCATCTTAATTTATTGACTTGTATTTATGTAAGCAAAAATCAATAGAAATCAAAATTTTATTTTAGCAAAATATATCCTAGTAGAATTAACATAATCAACAAAAGTAAGTGGAATCAACCAAATTTAACAAAAATAAAAATTAGCAAAAATAAAACGAAAAAAGATAGCCTTAAACATGAAGTTAACAAAAAAAAGTGAAAGTAGGACAAGCCTTAAGCAATCCTATATGGTTACCCTAAAAAAATGATGTATTTCAAAATGCTTTTAGCACTCCTAATATTTCCAAAATCACCTATAATTTGGGTCATTTTACAATGACACTGTGATACAAAAATATGTTAACTGTTACATGATCTATGATAATAGTTACATAACTATTATTGCAAAACTTTTTTTTTTCGGTAAAGAAAATTTAAAAGTAGCACAATATGTTAAAAGGTGACCTTGTTTAAAAGTCTATCTCGATCCTAGCTTAAATCTGATGATGACGGTTAAAATTACAGGAAAAATAAATCTAACCCAAAATTAAATCCGAAATGATCTAATCCAAAATGGCAAATTCTTGTTTGAGACGTGTCTAATCGAATTATTAGATGAGACGCATGAATAATAAGGGTTTGTGGGTTGGGTCTAGATCCACTTATTGATGTGAGCTAAGTGGTGGCCTCATTGAGACTAGCCTCATTTGAGACAAGCTGATCCAAAATACGAAATGACTCGATCCAAAATCTAATGGGTTGACCCGTCCGAGAGATCAGACTCAACGTCATTTACCAAACAGATTTAACTGCCCAATATGTTACACGAGCCATCCAAGTGCAAGTCCTATAACGGCTCTTTTTTTTTTTTTTTTTGGTGGTGAGTAATTGGGAACTAACCTAATTCACCTATAAATACCGCACCGAAACAAGGGTTTTTCGGAAATTAGGGTTTGTTCTACATTTTCATTCATCGCTCCAAACGGTGACGCCGCAATCAGTTTTACCCAGAAAAATCCGTACTTCATAAATCTCAAATCTTTCCCTTGTTTTTCTAATCGTCAATTTTATCTACGTTTCTTCAATTTGAATGTTCTTTGAATCTTTTGGTTACTGAGGCGATGGAGATTGGAGAGTTTGAAATGATGAGCGAATTATTTCCCTATTGGTTTGATTTCGCCGATATGATGGCGTTTCAATGTATTAGCTCTATCTGATCCAAATTTCTCTCCTTTCTTATCCCCTAATTAAAACCCATGATTTTAATTTCATAATTTTTGGTTAATTTTATAAGTTATATTCTCTAATTTAATCGCATACTCGAGTGCTTTATAGGGCGAAATTAATGCCCTTTTGAGCTCATGGAGTATGCCAGATTATTTTAAAAGGACGCCATTTTTAGGGGGTTTTCTTGCTTTCAAAATTATAGCTTTAGAATTCCTTTTTATGGCGACTACATTTTCTTTAATTTTTTTTTTTTTTTGATTTAATTGGTATTATAGAGAATGAGGTGATGAACAAAAGGTTTTCCCTATTGGTTTGATTCACCGAAATGATGGTGTATTCAATGTATTCGTACTGTCTGATCATTCTCTGTTTTTGCTCTGTTTTTTCTCTGTTTTTGCTCTGTTTTTTCTCTGTTTTTCTCTGTTTTTGCTCTGTTTTAGTTTGTTTGGGGGTTTGATTGAATGGTTGAAGAAGCACAACAATCGAAGGCTTTACAGGTTTAAACAAAAAAAACCCCTGTTAAGCTCATCAAATGTGCGATAACAATTTCTATAGAGTTCGTTATGCTGGTTGTTTTTCTAGCATTTTTCTAATTTGCTAGAAGATTTCTAGATTTATAACGAAACATTTTCACTATTTACTCCACATTTTTAATAAACAAAAATTGAGATAATATCAGTTACCTGAAATCTGAATTTGACCAGTTATTACGTAATTGATAAAGCTTGAAAATTTATGAGAAAAGAAAATCAGTAAAAGATGTAAAAGAATGTCAGTAGCTTTACAAGCATGCAAATGTGAAAGAATACTGGAAAATCAGAACTCTATTGTAAGTTAATTGGAGGCAATTACATAATGTATGTACTAGTGTATTCTTTGAATATAGAATTGAAACGATGAAATGAATATGTTGTTATCTATCAATATGAATTGTTTTATTGGATCCACAAGTTCACATTGCTGAATTTTGTATCGTTTCATTTACAGTGAAACAAAGATGGGAAGAGGAATTCTACTCCCTTCGCAGGTATTAGTAGGTCGTTAATTTTTATATAATTGGAAACGTACAACTTATTTGTATCCACCACAAAAATATTTGATTTAGGCCCTGTTAGGGGTGGTTGGCAGTTGTCAGTTTTTCAAAACTATCAACAGAAAAATGGAAACCAAAAAAAGTGGTTTCTAAAATCTGGTTTCAAGTTTCCAAAAAAATTAAAAACTGGCAACACACAACCACCCCAAACATAGCTTTAGTTTAATTTAATGTCACTCGACTACACTGAACGAAACTGTATGTATGTTGTTCGTCATATACTCAACTATGCAATTAAATTTGCCAATTTGAAGGCCAACAGTAGCAACAGTAAAATGGCTTCAAGTCTTCAACCTTCAAATACTACTCAGTTGAATCACTCGCACCTCGAGCTTCAAATTGATTTCTTCTCCCAACATAATGGTTTCTTCAATCAAAACTCGTTAAATTATAACTAAAGATGAGTTTGATCCAAAATAAACCGCAAAATTACCGACTCAAAATCCACTGGATTGAGCCGTTTGACAAGTCGAGTAATGGGTACACCGTACACCACAAAATGAAGTTACTACCGCTATCGATTCTAGCACCATGGAACAACATTACAATGGAGAGCTTAAAATGAAACACCATCTTGAAGAAATGCTGTGTATTCTCCTCTCCCCTACAATTTCCCGTTCCCCAGCAATTCCTGTGAGATTTTCCTTGATAGAATATATTGAGAATAGAGTAAAAACTGGCTCACTTCAACACCTCCCCAGAGCCCAGTAGCAAAAAGCGCGACAACATATGCTGTAGGGCTTCTCCAATGTTCCACAGCAGAGAGAAGCCGAATTATAGGCCTCATAAGGCTCTGAACCACAGTAATAGGCTGGTTCCTTCCAAAGCTTCCCTTCGATGATGTACGAATACCATCAAGTAATCAACTTACATACACTCAGGCTTGGCTAGGAGCACATTTAAGCAGGCTTGAGCTTGATTAACTTGAGCCCAAGCCGAGCTTTGACCAAGCCAAGTCTGATGGCTCACCTAACCGACTCAACTGAGTTACACCCTAGTTTTATATTCTTATAGTCTTGTCCAAATTTCGGTTTGACCCATTATACAACTAGACCATGAAAAATCAGGCTAATACATGCCTAAGCAAGAGTCAACAAACATCTTGATTTTCAAGCTCAATTTAGTCCTTGGCAAGGTCTGAAAGAGATGCCCATGCATCGTTCGAGGCATCAATTTTTGTAATTTTGTCACTTGGGGATATGCTTTCTTACTTTCTCTTACAGAATTCCTGCATCACAATTTATGCTTTGATCATAAAGCGACATTATGTTCTTCTTCCC
Organism: Mesembryanthemum crystallinum; assembly: GCA_030267885.1. Lineage (NCBI taxonomy): Eukaryota > Viridiplantae > Streptophyta > Magnoliopsida > Caryophyllales > Aizoaceae > Mesembryanthemum > Mesembryanthemum crystallinum. Next base: position 22,783 of record BSSO01000530.1, read on the forward strand.
ACATTAGAAGCCACATTAGACAAGTTTATCTTTAAGTAGTTCCCTCTTTACCGGTGATTAACTTACAGAAAAGCAGATCAGACGATCAATTTGCTGTCCAAATGAATTTATAAATGTATCATTTGTAACCTGTTGCATTGTAGATAGATTAAACAATGTGATTCCTAGCACAACTTTCTTATTACAGACAAATACAGTGACTGGTGCAGCCAGTCTCATACTTTACTTGATCACTCCAAGTTCTCACTGTAACATAAATTATAATTTCATCCACATACTTGCACTCTTTTGGCTCCCTTTTATTGATCTTCTTTTATGCAAATGCGATTTGTTTTTACGCTTTTAAGCATCTAAATCGATATCAAATCAGCTATATTATTACTAATGTAGTCTTTAGAGCATATACGTGGACATCCGACAACCAGCTATACTTGTGTTAAATTGCTTAAGTGATTGATCAAATGTTGTAGCTGAGCACACTTCAGTTAGCCTCATTTTTTAGAGGCTTTTCTTTTTTTCTTTTTATTGTATTTTTATGCTTCGAGTTCCTTAAACAGTTGAAACTTTTCCATTAGTCTCTTCCTATGATGGAGAAAAAACTTAATAGCAGAGAGAGTACGTTAAACGACCTCAAGTCAACAAAAGCTGGCGTGAAAGGTCTTGTCGAATCTGGGATTGCCAAGGTTCCTGAAATCTTCAAAGTCCCAACAGATACGAACCATTGGGAGCTATATGGTGGAAATGACATCTTAGGTGATGTTCCAATAATCGATCTTGAAGGGTATGAAGGTGAAAAGCGCAAGAATATAGTCGCTGAAATCCTACAAGCATCTAGGAAATGGGGTATCTTTCAGGTTGTCAACCATGGTGTGCCTTTGTCTGTCATGAACAACATGCTTGAAAGCGTGAAACAATTTCATGAGCAGCCAAATGAATTGAAGGCTGAGTTGTATTCTCATGATTCTACGAGGAAGGTGTGGTATTACATGACTGTGCATCCTTTATTTAGATCTGCATTCTGGAAGGACACAATTGCTTGGCAGTTTGAGAACATAAATGTAGATTCCGAAGCCTTACCTCTTATTTGCAGGTACCAATTTCATCACCTTTGTTTGAGTTTATGAATCTAGTACTATGATTGTTCATTTCCACTGTATGACAATTGAATGAAAAGTAATATGTCAACAAAAGTAAATCCCAAACTTGAACTGAAACGAATGCAATACGGAAACGTTGAAATTAACCAAGTCCTATATATGTCATTTAAAGTTTGAGTGTTCAAAGACAAATCCTGTTTTTGCAGAACGTCTATGTTTGATTATGTCAAACATGTTACTCAGCTAAAGTATGGTTTAAGTAAATTACTATCCGAGGCTCTAGGGCTTGGAAGTGACCACCTTGAACGAATGGAATGCATGGAAGCTAGAAAGCTGGTAGGTCATTACTACCCTGCTTGCCCTGAGCCAGACTTGACTATGGGGACAGCAAGGCACACCGATCCTTATTTCTTCACAATTCTTCTGCAAGACAACATTGGTGGTCTCCAGGCGCTCCATCAGAATCGATGGATTGATGTGCCGCCTGTGGAGGGAGCTCTTATAGTCATAATTGGTGATATGCTGCAGGTATTCTCACAATTGCTGATAACTTTCGATATTATTCTGTCCTGTTCACAACTGAATCGAACTGAACTTTGTTTTTGGTTTCATATAGCTGATAAGCAATGATGTGTTTACAAGTGCTGAACACAGAGTATTGGCTAACAGAAACGGTCCCAGATTGTCAACAGCATGTTTTTTCCACTCGAGTAGCAAAAACAAGGATCGGATGTATGGACCGATAGAGGAACTTGTTTCAGATGATGAGCCTGCATTATACAGAGAAACCACACATGTTGAATATCTCAAGTGTTTCAATGCACTTGGAAATTGCGGCTCAAAATCTCTTCCTTTTTTCAGGCAATAGTTTCGCATCCGCGTTGCACACTAAGTTCAGACCCTCTTCCACCTTACTAGATAGTGATGACATGAATACCGTTCTAATTACACCCCTCCTTTGTTTTCCTTTTAATCCCCCTTCTTCCTGTACTTAGTTGGACTGAGAAATGACTGTTCAATAAATAAATTTTAGCTCATTAAAAAGACTACCAATATAGTTTTGATTTTCATTGTTCTATTTGCTCTACTGGCTGTATTTTGCAAAGTGAGGTCAACTTTAACTAGTAGCTTATCAGCTCAAAGATTAACATGACTACAAATTAAGATAAAAACAGAACTGACTCAACAAACTAATATCATCCAGATAAGGCTATGTTTCACCTCATGTCATTTTTTTTGCTGATTTTGGTAAGAATCACCAAAAATCAATAAGATCAGTAAAAAAAAGAAAAAAAATAAACAAAAATCAGGAATAAGAAAAACCAACGAATTCTACTAAACATAATCAACAAAAGTTGGTAGAATCAACAAAAATCAGTAAAATCAACAAATTCAGTGCATTTAACAAATTTAAACAATAAATAAATACCAACAACAACATGAAGAAAACAAAGCATTACAGAAGATTGATCTGTGCAACATACGATAAGCTAGCTCTCTAATCACATATACCTAGGTAAACAACCTACTCCAATTAATCTGTTTATTATCAACAATATGTTTAGAACTAATAGAGTGATTATTTTGTTATTATGTCATGTCATCACACAACTACATTGTACACGAGTGAATAGCTATTAATTCAATTTCGGCATATATTATGACTTCTACTTAATAAGGATCATTTTTTTTTAAAGAAAACATTTTATATAACTGACAATGCAATTGGAAGGATGTAGTGTTTAGAGCAAATATGTGGATATTTGATGACTAGCTGTACTTGTCTTGAACTGCTTAAGTGATTGATTAATAATGTAGCCCAGCATATTTCAGTTAGCCTCATCTTCAATTTCTACATATTTGTTTTTGCATTTGTTTTGTTGATGGCATTTTTGTGCTCATAATACCTTTAAACACTAAATTTTTCCATTAGACCCTTCCTATGACGATGGAGGAAAAATTTAGAAGCAGAGAGACTATCTTCAATGAGTTCATGTCAGCCAAAGCTTGCGTAAAAGATCTTGTAGATTCCGGGGTTGCTAAGCTTCCTGAAGTCTTTAAACTCCCAACGGAAACGAAGCATTCAGAACTACTTGCTGGAAATGACATCCAGGAAGAAGTTCCATTAGTCAATCTTGAAGGGTATGAAGGTGAAAAGCGCAAGGACGTAGTCGCTGACATCTTACAAGCGTCAAGAAAATGGGGTATCTTTCAGATTGTCAATCATGGCGTTCCTTTGTCTGTCATGAACGACATGCTTGAAAGCTTGCAGCAATTTCACGAACAACCAATGGAGTTGAAGGAAGAATTTTATTCTCATATATATGATTATGCTAGGAAGGTGTGGTATTACATAACCCTGGACCCAAAAGCTGGATGTGCTTACTGGAAGGACTCGATTGCTTGGAAGTTCGACAACATAAGTGAGGATTCCGAAGCCTTACCTCTTATTTGCAGGTAGCGACTCATCAATCATCTAGTGGCTCTGTTCATTTGAACTGATTAGTGTTGAATCAGAACTGAGTTGAATGAATAGTAATGTGTGTGAAAAAAGTACGTTGTAGGATTAATTGAAATGAACTTAATGCAGGGTCCTCTTATGTTTTTATGTGTGTTCATCTTGTCCTGTTTCTGCAGAACATCTATGCTTGAATATGTCAGACACCTTGTGCAACTCAAGTATGGTTTAAGTAAATTGCTGTCAGAGGCTCTGGGGCTTAGAAGCGACCACCTTGAACGAATGGAATGCATGGAAGCGAGAAAGCTTGTCGGTCACTACTACCCAGCGTGCCCTGAGCCAGAACTGACCCTGGGGACGCCTAGGCATACTGATCCATATTTCATCACGATTCTTCAGCAAAACGACATTGGTGGTTTCCAAGCTCTCCATCAGAATCGATGGATAGATGTTCCGCCTGTGGAGGGAGCTCTTATAGTCATAATTGGTGATATGTTACGGGTATTTTCACATTCTCATAATGTTTCCTTTATATGATTTCGTGTTGAAACTTAAACTGAACTGAAATTATCGTTCTGGTTTCTGGTTTTCGTGTAGCTGGTAAGCAATGATGTGTTTACAAGTGCTGAACATAGAGTGTTGGCTAGCAGAAACGGTCCCAGGTTGTCGACAGCATGTTTTTTCTCTTCGAACATCAAAAACAAAGATCAAATTTATGGACCGATCAAGGAACTCGTTTCAGATGATGATCCTGCAGTATACAAAGAAACCACACATGCTGGATATCTCAAGTGTTTCAATGCACATGAAAATCGTGGATCATTAACTCTTCCTTGTTTCAGGAAATAGTTTCACCAACATGTTGCATGTTAATTGAGACCGTGATGATGATATATGAAAGCAGTTCTAATCACACACACCCCTTTGTTTTCCTTTTTTATTTTATTTTTTCCTCATGTATTTAGTTGGACATGAGAAACAAATCCCCAATGAATAAGATTTAGCTCAGTATAAAGAGTAGCAATATAACTTTTGTTCCTAATGTTTTTGCTCTACTATAGTAATTATTTTTTTTTCAGCAACAAGCCAGGACTAGGACTCACAGTTAAACATATTTTTTCAGCTGCTGCACAACCCAACAGCTAAACAGGTTTGACAACAGAAAGACCTCCACAAAAAACTGAACACAAACAGATAAATCACACTCGGACAAATCTGAGCGTCTTTGAAAGTAGCTCAGAGAAAGGAGAACTATAAGGTCTTGATGATTTTACTGTCGGAAAATACTGCTAATTATATGAGTGACACCATGTCTCAACATGTTGCGCCCCACAGCTCCTAAAATTATTTGCTTATGTAATTGATGAGCAAAGAAAGAGCAATAAGCAAGACAGTATTACTAACTCACGTGCAGGGCCGTTTAGGATTTGAACCATAGACCTAATGGTTAGTAATTTCTTCCCTTACCAACCCAACTAATTGCAAAATCTTAATGGTAATTACAAGATAATACATTTATTCTCTCTACCAGCGATATAACTTACAGCAATTTTTTTATTTTTTTGGGCCCCCTTCCGACTTGGACCCTAGGCGGTCGACCACCCCTGGCCCTGCTCACGTGGGGTGTCCAGATACCTTATAGATGTTGTATGTGCATGTGTAATATTGAAACTCAGAGTCACTTGTTCTTTTGCTGCCCTTACACCCAATAGGTGTGGATTGGGGGTAATCCTGCATTGCCTCGGTATTACCAAGCGTCCTAACTCCCTTGCGCATGAGTTGAAATGGTATCGAAAACATGTCAAACGCAAACAGCCTGCCTAGAAGATCAGATACGAACCCCTTGTTGCTTCAGTGTACGTCATTTGGAGTGAAAGGAATAGAAGATTGTTCCAAGATCTCAGCAGAACCCCTGAACAGTTTCAGAACATCATCAAGTAGTTCTTTATTTTTGTTAGTTACTTCTATCAAACTCGCGAGGATACTTATTAGGCTTCTGCTATTGTTTGGATTGTCTGCTGTATGTACTCCCTCCGTTTCAAGAAGTTCTTGACGTTGGACTTTTCACGGTTTTCAATGCAACACTTTGATCATAAATAATTGTAATTTTACATAAGAAAAAATTATAAAACGATGATATTATGAAAATACTAGTAAATATAAATATAGTACAAGTGTTTTTACTTTGTAAATCTTTATATATTTTCACAAATTAATGGTCAAATTTTTTTAACTTTGACCTCAAAATGCCAAACGTAAGAAACTTCTTGAGACAGAGGGAGTATGTGTTAGACTGATGTTGTATGAGCCTCAGGTATGCCTGAGAGGCAACACCCATTTGTAAATAAATTCACAAAAAGGATCCTTAGCCCATGTAGGTTTTTATGAAGGAAACCAACTTATCAAAAAACTTGAAGCTCTTCTATATGCTCTGGAGCTGATTGGGCCCGTAGAAAGAAGCCCAGTTCTAGGCATCATATCCGATTAACGTTATGGGCTGAAACCCCTTCTCTCATGTCTAGGTATGAAGTGGGTAATTGGATGTTACAGAAGCCGGTTGGATAAATGGATGATCGATCATTACCATACCCGATTCACTTATATCTATATCCAATCCATAACTATCTATTACGAGTATGGTGGAGCAAATATCAATAAAAATCAGAAAAATCAAAAAAAGAAAATCAGTAAGATCAAGGAAACAAATTCAATAAAAATAATTAGAATCAACAAATATCACCAGATTTTATCTCAATAGAATCAACAAAAATCAGTAGGATCAAGAAAATACAATAAAGTTCAACTATAAATATTTGCGAAAATAACATGAAGAGGATAGAACCTAAGCTTTCAGCTATTTCATCCCTCAACAACCAAACATATTGTCAAATTGTTTTCAATTTTCAGCTACAGCTAATATATTTACTAGATACAAATTGTTTGTTTTGATATTAAAAGAGGCATAAGAGCGATCTACAAAAACCAATTTATGTTGCAACATTGTTTAATTCCTATGACTTAGTCCATCAAATTTTCTTGTCTTTCTAAACTGATGTATAGGGTTATGTTTGACAAAATTAGTTGTAATTGTAGTATGTAGCTGTACAAAATTAGTTGAAAGTAGTAGAAAGTTGATACTCCCTCCATTTCAATATAATGTTAATGGTTTGACTTGCGCGGTATTCAAGACAACACTTTAACCACAAATAATTGCGACTATATAAATCCCAAAACTTATACAAAGATAATAAATTGAAACTATTATTTAAAATGAATCCAAAAATTATATTTTTACTTTGTACATCATTATACTTTTTTGCAAATTAATGGTCAAAGTTTGTAAACTTTGATTCAAAAAGTCAAACCATTAACATTAAATTGAAACGGAGGGAGTATGAAATAGTAACAAATTAGCTGTAATTGGAGTTGCAACTGAAAACTAGTACGGGTAGTTTCACAAAATTAGCTATAGTTGTAGTTTCCCAAATTGCTTATAATCACTAGCTGAGAGTTGAAAAAATAGGTGCCAACTTTTATTTTTGAAAGAAGCTAATAATTTGCAAAACATAGTCCTAGTGTTTTGACTTTTGGAGTTTTTATTTAAACAAAGCTTTATAGAGCTTTTCTAGTCCCTATCCCTCAAAACTCTCAAAACTGCGTGCCAAACATAGCTTTTGTTTGCATGAAAGATAATTAGGTTCACCGCCATGGATTTAGTGGAATATAATCCAACCAATTTTGGGATAAAAATGCCCACATCCACTTAATTCACTAAGACAAGAACTTAACTCTAGTGACTTACTTATAATTCTTGTGAAAGTCAAATTTGATGACCTGAACCGAGACCTATTTTTTAACCCGAATACTATAATTGAGTATTGATTAGAAACCCGAAACTATTTGGACCAGACCGTAATGCACCCGAAATTTGCAGCCCCAATTATGGTGGTAACCGAAGCGAACGGAAAAATCGAAAGCAAACCGGACCGAATAAAGTCCGTATTTTGACGACCTCAGCCCCAACCGAACCAAAGCCAAACTGAATCCGAACTATTTACTAACCCAAATTGAATATACCCGAATATTGTTGACGTAGAGCTGTAATCCCAACCAATCATCTTACTATTGCTAAAATGACGTTTTTTTTTCCAACCAAAAAAAATGACATTTTTTTTAATAGTACAAAACAATTATCGTAGTTTGGAGATCCGTAAAAGGTAAATGCATTTCCATTAATTCCATAGAAAATTGGTAAAGAGTTTGGATATCACAAACTCCAAATTCCAAAAAGTACCAAATTCAGATGATACCTACATGAACTTTGGCATGTTATAAACAAGTTTCTTTTGTTGATTTTAGTAAAGATAAACAAAAATGGGTTAAACCAGTGTATGTAAATCAACAAAATCTACTCACATAAATGGTATAAATAATAATGCGCAACAAAAAGAAAAACAGTGGAATGAACATCCATCGAACAAAAATATCAGTTAATTAACAATGATCAACAAAAAAAACTAATAAATCGATAAAATCTAGTAGAATCAACAGATTAATTGAATCAACATATATCAGTATCAACTATAAATACCAATAAAAATAACACGAATAGAGAACAACGTCTATCAGAAGATTGTTTATGCAAAGAATGATCAACTCGGTCTCTAATCCATATACCAAGGTAAACAACAACCTACTCAAGTCCTTCTGTTTACTATCAATAATATTTTCAAAACTGATAGATCAGAGTAATTACTTTGTTATCTGAAAAATCATGTCATCAAATAGCTACATTGTATACGAGTGTTAAATCAATTTAGGCATATAATACATGTTCTACAATCTATATTATAAATTTTAGAATGGTTTGGAATGAGAGGCAAGTAAAACTATAATGTAGACCTCTTATTGACTCCCGCTCACTTCAATTCAATCTCATTCAAGTATTCCTTATTTGCCTAACTAGCATTAACCCATCATTTCAAATTGTTAAAAAGAATGGAAATATATATGGAAATCCACCCATCATATGATTATTATTTTCAAATCAATAAGTTGCAACTATATAGGCAACTATAATGCAATCAAATCCCGCAATTTCAGGTTAGAAAACACAATTGCTACAACTGTTAAGTACTCCTTGCATTATTTTCTCAAAAAGTAAATAAATAAATAAATAAAGTACTCCTTCCATTACTCCTTTTGTTGTTTTACAAACTAGGGTATGAATCCTTTGAACTGAAAAAAAACAAGGGTATGAATAGTTACCCGTAGCATTCTCTAATTTCTAACCCAACTTTTTATTAATATATTTTTTCTTCTAATCTCAAGAAGATCTGTTTATATTATCTATCCATCTATATCTATATCTATATATATAAAATGTTAGAATGTCTTTTAACGAGAGATTAGCAAAATCCAAATCTAGCCCTCATGTTAAATCCCGTCTAAACCTTTTCAATCTCCTTCAAGCATTGCGACAATTGCATGCTCACATTCCGTAGATACAAAAAGGCAACATATTTGAAAAGGAAAATAAATACTCCAATAGGCAACTACAATATAATAAGGGGACTACTAATATATGAAAAAAAATCAATGATCATAGTTAAGAAAGGCAAGTGTATCTCATAGCTAGGTGAGACAATAAACAATTATTAAATAGTGTAATAAGTTACGTAAGTGGCACTTGTCAAAAAAAAAAAAAAAAAAAAGT
>BSSO01000531.1:0-32022 GCA_030267885.1 Mesembryanthemum crystallinum
TTGCCATGTAAAAAATTCAATGAATAACCAGCATATTAAATTGCTTTTGTAAAATTATAATAAAGAAAATTTTATCTCATTTCCATATACCTACTCCTATTATAATATTGTGATTATCAAGTTTTAGACACTTTCAATCAATTGTAGATTTGACCCGTGCATCGCACGGGATTACGAACTAGTATATTAATTATTTCTAAGCCTAAGTTTTTTAATATCGCCCATTACTTACTAATTAAGGTATGATATAAAATAATTATTTAATATAATAAAATATCCTTTTGCTAATTACTACTACATTCTTACTAATCTGATATAAACTGTTACATACTATTTATGTCATTATCTTTTATTGGTATAATTAAATGGAGTCATTACAATGCAAATAAATACCATGTATTCTAACTAAATACCATGTATTCTAACTATTGAAAATTCATAAAAAAATTGATGTGAATACAAAAATTTACTTGGCAATTTCTAAAATCCACATCGTTACTACTAATATTATCACCTAATCTGCATATGTGCATTGCAAACTATAAATAGTAAAAAAATAAAGATTTTTTGTGAAAAAACCCCTTATAAAATGGACTTTTTGCAAAAAAAAAAACCCCCTATAAAACTTTTGTGGGGAACCCCCTTATATAAACAAAAGGCCATGATGAACACCCCTTGAGTCATTTTCCGCCCAACTTAAATGAGATTTTGATTGATTTATCCTTAGCCTTTAAGTATATATTTGCTTAAAATTTACAATATGTACTTAAATGATGAAGGCAGATCGGTCAAAATTTTATTTAAATTAGTCGAAAAACGAATTAAGGTGTGTCCGTCATGGCATTTTGTTTTTATAAGGGGGTTCCTCACAATTTTTTTTTTATAAGGGTTTTTTTTTTTTTTTTCCAAAGTGTCTATTTTATAAGGGGGTTCCCCACAAAAAATTCCAAAATAAACTTCAAAATATTTATATCTATATCTATATAAATATATAAAAATGCAAATAACTTCTCTCCTCTTCCTCCTTTTGCCAAATGTCACTTTGTGGTCTCCTCACAAAGAAATTAAAAATAAATAAATCAAATTTGTATAAGTTAATCCTACTACATGCTTTAATTTACTTATGAGTAACTATTAAGGTCATTTAAAAAATATACTCTATATAACGATTCTTCTACTATATCATGTATGCTTCAAAAGTTAAAATAATATCTCAACTATTAGAAGCTCGTGCAATGCCTGGGGAAGAATACTAATTTTAATAAAAAAGATATCAAAATTTTATTGGCTAACTTGAGATCTTATATTTGAAGTCAAAGTTAGGACTTGGGATATTTATTTTATTTATTTATGTTTTGGCATATAGACTATGATTTTAGGAGATATTGAAGTCTAGTCATGCATATTCTCCACCTAAAGAATTGGTTCTCATTGGACACGTATTATCTCCTATAAAGGAAGAAAGAACAAAAAAAAAAAAAAAAAAGTTAATAACTGGAAAATAAGCCTTTCATAGTCAAAGATAAACATTCTTTGCCTCGAAAATCCATTGATTTGGTAAAAATGTAAAAATAGAGTTAATTAAAGACCTTTCTTACCAATTTTCTTTTTTTTTTTTTTTTCTATTTTCATATCTTTATCTAATCATATGTTCTAAAGCTACCTACTTTCTATCATTGCTTTTTACTTTTTACTACTCTCCCTATTTAGAATTATTAAATTGTTTACTACTCTATCATTAAAAATGCAAATATACTTGCTATCATTTTTAGAACAAATAGTTATACTAGATGTGAGAGATAAATGAAAACTACTCCTTTTACCCAAAAAAAAAAAAAAAACTATAAAAAATGCAGCAAGTATAACGGATTTTTCAAAGAAAATAATTAAAAATTTCTAACTGTCTAGAATTATTGTGTCAAAATTACTTTTATGTGAAAATTAAATTCACTGAGACAGCTATTAACCTACTGTCGTTATCATGATCATGATCTCATATTCTCATTCCTTCCGGATTCTTCACTTGGCCCCACTTTCCTAATGTTAAAGTTAACCCAAACAAAAAAACAAAAACAAAAAAAAAAAGGAAATAAAAAAGAAAAAGCTGTGAATTATCTAGGTGCGTTGAATTTACGCGTCATCTGATCTCAGTCTTTATTCCCAAAGTAATTTCCACGCAATTAATAAAAATACTAAATAATCTTTTTATTATTACCATTTCTGACTAAATATGACGTAATTATTATTCAATTCATCAACAAAGAAAAGGCAAATACCACACAAAACACATCAGCCAGCTCAAATCCAATCTCAGCCGTTGAAATGACATGTTACACATTCTCCACCGTTGATTTCCTGGCAGACCGACCCTCAAGAAAACAATTAACTACCACTAAACAATAATTCTTCACCTAAACACGCAACTCTAATTACATTTTTCATTTTTGTGGCTATAAATAAAGTAATTAAAAAACCTAAAAAATAGCCGACTTAAGTTTTTTTTTGTCTATAAAAAGGACCCCAAGTGTCTGAAAATTTTATTATTGTGAATTATTCGTTGTTGAGAAGCCAAAAAGCTTTTTTTCTCTCTAGAAGCCCTCGGAAGGTATGATCTTATCTCTGCAAAAATTCTTCCTTTTTCATTTTTTGATTTTGATTTTGTCTATTGTCTTGATTCATGTTCTGGGTTTTGGTCTTTGATGAATTTGGAATAATCTCCTCTTTGTTTTGATTTGGGTGGGTTTTGTTTTCTTGGCGTTATGATATGTTTTGTGTTTTATGATCGTGGTTGAATTATATGTGATCTTGGGTCGAATTTCGATGTTATTTGGGTTTGAATTTCGTTGGGTTATTATCAAGTTCTTGTTTTTGGTGTTTCTTTGATGATTGTTGTGGGTCATGTTTTAGGGTTTGATCGGTTGATTATGGTGATTTAGATTCTTGTTCGTCAATTATTGTTGATGGGTTTTGGATTATTTTTTGGAAGATTGTTTTGATTCTTTATTTTGATGGTAAGATCCCATCTTGTATCGTACCGACTAGGTTTGATTGATTGATTCTCACTGAGATGTTAGGGTTTTGACTGTTCTGAAATTAGGATTTTCTAAATTTTTTTGGATGTATAAGTAGTCAGGTTTGATGATCGTTGGTAAGTCAGGTATGCTATGTTTCTTGAATCATATCAGATCGTCTTGAATCTTTCAACCGTTTAGATTGATTGTGTTTAAGAATTTTTATGGTATTTTAGATGTATTTTCTATTCCTAGGGTTTAATGATGCTTGATTGATACCATGTTTTGTGGATTTTCCATGTTCTTTATGTCGTTGCTTACTTGGGATTTCCAAGTCTAGGATCTGTGTGATTCTAATGTTCAAATCTTGGTGGCTTTATGGTTTGCTTTTCGTGTTTGATTATAATGTTTTATGAATCCTTGATTGTGTTTATACTTCTCTCATATGCTGATCAAGTTCATTCCTTAATCTTGCAGCGTTCGTACTCTCAAAGAAAAACCCACTTCGGACAGTTTACAAGTTCAATTCAAACAAAGTACATGGTTGATTTCGGAGTTCAGATCCCAGCAGCTTTCGACCCATTTGCTGAGGCGCAAGAAGAATCCGCTGCCCCTGGATTGAAGGAGTATGTGCATATCCGTATCCAGCAGAGGAATGGGAAGAAGAGCCTGACGACCCTTCAAGGCCTGAAGAAAGCTTACAGCTACGAGAAAATCCTCAAGGACCTCAAGAAGGAGTTTTGCTGTAATGGGAATGTGATTCAGGACAAAGAGCTAGGGAAGGTTATCCAGCTCCAAGGCGATCAGCGCAAGAAAGTCGCTAATTTCCTCGTTCAGGCTGGCCTTGTTCCGAAGGAGCAGATCAAGATACATGGTTTCTAAGCCTTGTGGTGCAATTGTGCTCATGAGATACAAATTACTTGGGTTGTAGTAGTACCTAAGAAGTTCCTAGTTCGTGTTTGTTTCGTTTTGTGACTTGGTGTGTTTTAGGTTTCGTTTGATGTTTGTGGTTTTACCAGTGTCATCGTTTGAGGATTTATGCCATCATGGGCAGTACTGTCGTGTGGTTTGAGCTTACAAGCTTCTTATTAGTAAATAAAAATTCATGTCTTGATCGATTTATTTGCTCTCATATTATTAATCCTCCACATATATTCCCTCAAAATCTCCTGTTCTGATTCTCTGACAGAAATTGCTGTTGATATCAGAATTTGCTCTTTACTATTGTCAGAATTGTTGGCCTGTAAATGAGATTGTTTGGTGCAATTGTTGTGGACTTTAGTTTAAGACTTTAGTTTATTGCAAGTTGCAACTCCCAAGAGATCATAAGAAGTTGCAACCCCAGCAGATAAAAAAAAGTTGCAACCCCAGAAGAGAAACAGGGAAACCAAAGATATCAATCCTTGAAATTGGAAATTATTGGTTTCTAGATAATAATGCATATTAAAATCAAAAGATATTAAGAATCCAAAGATATCAATTTAGGTAAGGGCCTTGTTTTTTGACTAGCTGGTGGCATTGGTTGGTTATAAAAGATGTTTGGTAAAGTTAGCTGGTTATAAGTAGCTGGTAATATGCAAAATGACAAATAAAGGCATGGTTATAATTTGGGAAAAATTGGTTGGGGTGTAATTATTGCCAACATTAGGGTAAAAGGGTCATTTTGAAAAGAGAAATTCAACAAGCCAATGCAAAAAGCTACCCCCTTAGCTTTTCCAAATTGGATTGTTTGGGTCCAAAAAGCCATCTAACAAGCTGGTTGCCAAACAAGCTTTATTGTACTTCCAGATTGTCAAATAGTCAAACAAGTTGAAAATGCAACAAGCTGGCTCAAAAAGCTTGTATCCAAACAAGGTCAAGAACCGAAACTAAAAGATAGTAACAAGGGTGTTTTTATGTGATTTTATGGGAGAAAAAATAAGATGTAGAAATCTATATAAGAATCAAAAGATGCCAAACTCCTAAATGAGGTTTTATGGAATAGGGTAGTAGAGGGAAGTATAGGTTTCTACACAAGAATCTGTTCTATTTCTATTTGATTGATTTCACTACAAGCTTTGTTTTGTACTCCCTCCGTTTCGCTAAAATCTCGTCGCCAAAGTTTTCAAACTTTGACCATTAATATATGAAAAAATATAATGATTTTCAAAGTTAAAATAACATTTTTGGATTTATCTTAAATAGTATTTTCAAAATATTAAATTTTTATAAATTTTCGAGTTTATAAATACAATTATTCATGGTGAAAGTGCCGTGTTGAAAACCGTGCACAGTTTAGACGACAAGATTTTAGTGAAACGGAGGGAGTATAATTTTTATCTAATTTCAATCGGCTGTTTAGCAGTGTAAATAAATACTAGGACTTTGCAGTTTAAGTTCTATTACAAGGTTTGAGAGCTTGTAAACAGGGCGTAACACTCTTATATCATGGAACTTTAATTGCCTGCTTTTGAGATGGCTTCTGGCAAACCGATTATTGTAAATGCAATGACATGAGAAAATGAATTATAGTTGCTCAAGAGAGGAAATCTGAGAGCCAATGTCACAAGTGAGAGCTTTAAGCTTTACTGGAGCAAAACACCTTAAAACCTCCAAGACAAAAAGGGGAAAGAAAGAATCTTCCAACTCAAAAACATGACGAAAACATCAATCCAAAAGGATTTTGTGTATGCACAAACTTTTTACAAAAGAGAACTCAATCAACCGCAAATCATCTCCCTTACGAGTCTTAAATCCGCCTGCGTCCTCCGATCTGAGAAGCTAATCTTGTCTTCTGATCAACAGCGTGACTTGTTCAATACCCTTGGTACTTAAAAAGCGTTTACGTTATACAGTGCTAGAAATGCACATGCACTAAATGAGTTTGGTAACCGGGTTTTGAGTCCCACTTCTCATCATTGCGCTGAACTCATCATAGTTTATTCTTCCATCCTGCAAAATGAAGCGATGCATGAATATATGCCTTTCGTGGGCTACATCCAGAGTTTTAGGGACAAATAAGGCTTACATTATCAGTGTCTACTTCCAACAATATCTCTGCAATGCAATTCTCATCAGCAATCCCATACTCTTTCATTGCTGTTTCTAGTTCATCTGTTGTGATAAACCTGCAGTACACAATAAATCAATAATAGCGCATCAACAGAAAGATATTTTAGATTTATGTGATCTTCATCTTCTCCAACCATAACTTGAGACGGCGTCAATATGAGAGCAGCAATTTTATTCGTTATTGTGGTTTCCACTGAATTATTGCAATTTCTCCTATTTTCCCTCACAATTTAATCCTCCACCTCATGTTGAGCTTCTTCGAAGCTAAAAAAATCCTGGGACATAAGTTCCAATTTGAAGCCTAAAACCGGGAGGTGAAGGGGGTGGAGGGGGTAGAATGAGAAGGAAAATAGTAAGCACTAACAATTTCTCAAATGAGATTTATCCTAATGTCTTGGGAAAGTTCATATGCGATGGAATATAAGATAGTGCTGAACTTTTTTCTGGGGGGAGGAGGGTGGGTGGGTTATGGTTTGAGGTGCATTTTTAACAAGTCGTCTCATTGAAATATCACCGTGGCCCAACATCAATACAATCTGCCTACACTTTACAGATTGTAAGTTATCGACCAAATGTCAGGACATGGAATAATTGACATTCAGGAAGTCTAATAGGCACCTTTTTGTTACTCCATCTTTCAAGTTTTGAAAAAGAAGCGACAAAAAGGGAAAATCATGCTTGAAAGGGGGTCATAAGCAAATGAACCCCTCCTTCGTGCTCATAGTACTCCCAACCTTAGGGGGTTGCATATGGCACACATACCTCTTTATGTTTCCTTAGGTTTTTGATTTTTGACAATGGCTCATACCCCTCTTTAGTTCTCTCTTAGGGGTGTATGCCGTGAGAATGAAATATTGACAGATTGCAGTGTTTGAGTTGAAGTGTTGGCATATATTAGCCTATAGAGAACAGGAGAAAGGAGGGAGCAAAAACAATATAAGCAANAAAAAAAAAAAGCCACTTACCCACTATTGTCTTTGTCGAAATATTGGAATGCCTTGTAAAGATGCTCATCTCTCTCTAACCTGTACCTATGCATTGTGGCTGTAATGAACTCATAGTAGTCTATTGATCCACTTCCATCTTGATCAGCCTAAAAGCAACTTGAAAGTTAGTAACTCCAACTTCATCCCAATAAAAGGCTCTATGGTTGGAGTATAAAAACACATATATTAGAATGTCCTTTCGGAAGTATATATTGTCTTACAGCTTCCATGAGCGCCTTCACTTCAGTTTCAGTAAGCTTTGATCCAAGTCGAGCCAATCCCTCCCTCAGTTCTTCATAGGTAATTGACCCACTACCATCAGTGTCCATATTCGCGAACATTTGTTTCAGCCCTTGGATCTCTTCATCAGGAAGATTTTCAGCAATGACCTGTGGAAACAAAAAAAGCCAGTTTACTTAAATATCCCGAGAGATTCGTGCAGAGTTGTTAGCATCTTGTATCATGTCATCATAGGTTTGCATACCTTTAGAGCGAGCTTCTTGAGCTTGTTCATGACTCTGAATTGCTTCATCCTGAGGAGAACAGCACTGTCTATTGGCTTGTCTGATGCTTCACCATCTCTTAGCCATGGGTGCTCTGCATTATGGACATATTACAAATTGAGTTGAAAGGATTCACTTTAACTTACAAAGGTCATGCTTTACTATAATTGGGCATAGTCCTATGTAAATATGAGAAGAAAATACAGTGTTCATTAGCTAGACAAAACCAATTGAGAATTTTGAAAAGTAGGTATGGACTCTTAAATTTATATTCAGAGATGTGACTTTCTACAATTATGCTTTATGCAGATAGGCTGACATAACAAAACAGAATATATTTTAAGGGTAATTATCTCAGTAGGTATAGTATTTGATGTCAAAAGTGTGGACACAGGGATTGCTTTTGCATATTTCACTTGCTCTTCCAATCATAGAACCTAATCAGACAGCTCCTAGCCTCACTTGACAATTTCTTTAGAAACACTATGGTCCATGGAAGGATAATGGAGTATGATAGAAAAGGATACTAAGGCCCAAGATCAACAACCAAGCATCCTAGAGCCATAAAAAGCCCTCTGAAAAATACTCGAGGAGATGTGCATTTTTTAACAGGATGATGTAGAAGTGAATGTCATACAAACCAGAAGACTTGTTCCTAGTGGCTCATAAGATAACATGGGCTGTAAATATAGAACATGACTAGTCAATCGATATGTACTTAATTGACAGCATACAAATACATACCAAGAACTTGAGCAGCAGTAATCCGTTTCTTGGGATCCTGTGTCAACATTTTTCTCACTAGGTCCTTGGCACCATTTGAAATTGATGGCCATGGTTTGCTTTCGAAATCAATATGGCCTTGCAAAATAGCATCAAAGATCCCTTTCTCCGTTTCTAGATCACAAAGTCAAATGAAGCAATTAGCCCTGTAAAAAGAGGCACTTTAAGATCTTTAAGAAGTTATACATAAGAGAAAGATCACCTGCCCAAAAGGGGGGCACACCACTGAGTAAGATGTACAACATGACTCCAGCACTCCAAACATCAATCTCCTTCCCATACCTACGACGCAATACCTCAGGAGCGACATAGTAAGCACTGCCTACTATATCCCGGTAGACTTTACCTGGCGAAAGAAAGTATAGCTTAGACAAACAACGGAACAAAATTCTCCGATACCAACACAATCATAGCGGAGAAAAAAATGTTTGCAAGTATATAATTTAACCTTAGATGACAGGTGCCAGATATCCTATGTACCATAATGCAGTCTAAATTCGGCTGTGCAAAACTTTCACTTCTGTTCTGGCACTGATACTATTACAGTAATATAAGGGAGACTTTAATCAATAACTTGATTAGATGACTAATATCAAGTATCGACAATATTAGCATTCCAATGCAGAAATATGATGGAGAAATGAAAAAATATTTGTTTGCAAAGGGTGCTGCAGAGAAGATGTTTTTGATCCCTAATTTCATGAGCTGAGTCAGTTCTATTTTTAGTTTTATGAGCTAAAACACATGGTTACTTGCAATAAAACTCAAAAGCACAGCAGGTCAGATAGGCTGCTAAATGGATTCACAGATCATAGAGGATTTTTGATATAACTAAAGTCAACTGATGAGAAAAAAGCAAAACAATGATGGATATAAGGGATCAGATGATCAAAGCAGATCCATTCAAATGTCCAAATGATCTAAGTTTAGATAACCATCTAAGCTGCAAACCACAAAAGAACTGACCTAACATATATAAATATATATATTTTACCTTCTTCAATAAACACAGACAACCCAAAATCAGTGGCCTTCAAGAGAGAATTCTCATCCTTGCTAGAGAGCAAGAAGTTCTCAGGCTTCAGATCCCTATGCATCACACCCATAAAGTGACACACATGAACAACATTAACAATCTGCCTCAACATAGTGGCAGCAGCCTTTTCACTATAATGCCCCTTAGCAATAATCCTATCAAACAACTCCCCACCAGCACAAAGCTCCATCACAAGATTCACAGATGTTTTATCCTCATAAGCACCCTTAAATTCCACAATGTTAGGTTGACCACTCATATGCTGCATGATCTGAATCTCTCTCCTCATATCATCCTTATCAGCCTTGGTCACAAGCTTCTTCTTAGAGATTGACTTGCAAGCATATTGTTGGCCAGTCTTTTTGTCAGTGCACAGATAGGTAACCCCAAATTGACCCCTACCCAGTTCTCTCCCCAATGTGTAGTACACCTTCACATCCTCAAAGGGTTTACCCAAAATTGTATTTGGCTCAACTTTTGGGGCTGGTTTTGGGCTGGGCATCCTAACTGGTGGGTGAGAAGCTGGTTGTGGCGGCGCCACCGGTTGCTGTGGT
Source organism: Mesembryanthemum crystallinum (assembly GCA_030267885.1). Taxonomy (NCBI): domain Eukaryota; kingdom Viridiplantae; phylum Streptophyta; class Magnoliopsida; order Caryophyllales; family Aizoaceae; genus Mesembryanthemum; species Mesembryanthemum crystallinum. The sequence goes on from BSSO01000531.1 coordinate 9,925, forward strand.
GGCTGCTGGTGGTAGTTTTGCTGGGCTGGTGGCTTTGATTGGTTGTTTGAACCAACCCCATTTGCTGGTGTGTATCCATTGTCCTCTGGCTGTGTAGCCTTGTTTTTGCTAGCACAAATCCCCATCTTAAGTTCCCAAAATCTATCAAACCCAGATGCAGAAATTGAAAATTAAAAACACCCAAATCAGAAAAAAGGGCAGATTTGGATCAAAAAAAAGTAATCTTTTTCAGTGCCCAATTCAGTTCCTGGGAAAATGGACAAAACCCAGATGATGAATGCAGAAACAGTTGTTTCAGAGCTGATTTTGAGGCAGATCAAAGTTATTCTGGTTTATGGATAGAAAGAGCAAAGTTCAGAGAAGTAAATAGTGCTAGTATGATTCAGCAAAGAAAGAAGAGAGGTGATAGAATTTGAGGAGAAATAGTCAGCTGAATCATGTGTTGAAATAATGGGTTGTTGAAAATTTCAGGACCCCTCAAAAGAAGAAAATGTAAGAGAGAGAGAGAATGAAGTCTCTCTGTCAATGCAAAGATGTGAAGAAAGAGAAAGAGAGAGAGTCAGTATCTGCCAATGGTAAATTCCGGGCCGGCTAACGGGCTAAATTAAAATTTTCATTTATGGCGTTATAAAAATAAGATTTTTTTTGTACTTCCATTTTTTTATTTTTATTTTTATTATAAATGACAAGGTCACCATTTATATTCACTGTTACTTCCTGTCGGATGTTGACCCCAGTGGCCTTTATCATGGGCTGGCTTCTCATAATCCAACTTCCTAACTGTTTTGAATAGCATGAACTCTAAGAATGATCCTCAAGGCTCAAATTAAACCCTATCCAACTCATATCGGACCTACTTATTTATCAGTCTTTCGCTTCTTCTGTTATTGAAGACGTTCAGTTATTCCTTTGAGGTGCCTACAAGCTAGCGCGGGGAATAGTCACTGTTGTCGACGGTGGATACCCTTGATTGTGAACCAAAAAGAAGAGGTTCAGTTATTAATCATGTGAGAGAGTGCCTGCCAAGTTCAGTCCCTGCTCATGAAATTCGATAACTTTCCATCTCGTAAAAAAAATAAAATTGAAACTCTCTAGTAACCGGAGACGTGCCAAACTCATTTCTTAGTTGATCAAAATTGGATGTATAATGACTCTTCATTACCACACCCCACCAAAATCAATTGTGTGAAAGCTCAACTGAGCAATATCAACTCACATACTTAAAGTAAGATAAATGTCTATTTTAATAACCTTAAAGTTGGTAAAAGAAAAATAAGTAATGATACCGTATTGTGAGGTATCCTAAGTAAAATGTTGTCTATGCTTGGCAAGTAGCAATATTATTTGCCCCAACCAATTCTTCTTCTTTTTCCCTTTTAACAAAAAGGGTTAAGCACCATGATGAGAAGAATAGATTATCATTGCATCATAAACCAAAAAAAAAAAAAAAAATGTAAAGGAGTTATAAGAAGATGTTTTCATTAAGTTCAGTTTAAATAGCTTATTAATACATTGGTATGCTAGCCTATAAACATGTTACAATCAAACATTATCCCAATTTTTTTTGCATTGATATGAAGTTATGTATAAAAGCTCCTTATTGATTAGTCGTCGAATCTCCTTTGAAGCCAAATAGTTGAACAACCACCCTAGAATTTGTTAGTCGATTATTGTTTTGAGAGATTATTATTCTCAAACAGATATTTACAAGTCGAAAATAGACTTACAATTCCTTACAAGATTAATTTCAAGCAAATTGCAATTCAAAGAAAAAGACAACAATCACTAATAAGTCGTGTGGATATGGTCCATAAAGCACAACTTGGATGAACTATACGTGCATGACCTGCTGGGCTTTGAAAGCCCTAATAAGTAGATGATGACAATCATCAAAGCTTGAGAATATTCAAACATCATACATTGAAGAATCCAACCAAAAAGAGAGACTTGCTAAATAACATACAATTACAGTCTACCTTGCTATAATTAAGAAAAGTATCAATATTAGGAGATATATAATTGATTGGAAAAATTTCAAAAAGGGTACCTAATGTTTAAGGTAATAATAAAAGGGATGCCTCATGTTTACCTATTCCCATTTAGGGTACCCAACCTTTAAATTAATTCCCATTTAGGGTCCGATTGTTGATACCATGAAAAACTCTATTAGAATCGTGAGTCAGAGTTTCCTTCATGGTTTTGACACGCATATCAAGATTTGCTTGGAAATCTGCCTTAAAGACTTCTATGATCCATGGAGTTGAAACACTTGGGTTCTTGTACAATCTTGTGCAATCTTGATCTACAAAGTTACGTCATCAACAAGAAATGAAGCATATACCCTCCATGGACATTTGTAAGCATCTACTAATTCATTTTGTGGATTATTTTCAACCTCCTTCGCCCTGTTACAAATAGCCGAATATGTATTTTCAAACTCCTATATTTTTCTAATGCAAACCTCTATTGGATTACATATTCTCTCAAAACTTTTATGAGTTTTAACAGAATATTTCATGGCATTTTCCAATCGTACCCTAAATGGGAATTAATTCAAAAGGTTGGGTACCCTAAATGGAAATAGGTAAATGTCAGGCACCATTTTTATTATTACCCTAAACCTTGGGTACCCTTTTTGAAATTTTTCCTAATTGATTTGGCAAAAAATGAACAAGCTCTAAGTTCAAACTATAACGGCAGCTTCCAAGAATTAGCTATAACATTAAGGCCTTGTTCTTTTCAATTTATTTTTGTTGATTTTTGTTGGTTTCAGCAAAAAATCAACAACAATCAGTAAAATCAGTAAAAAAAATCAGCAAAAATCAATAAAAAATCGACAAAGTCGCTCTCTGCCGAATCTAACGAATCAACAAAAATCTATAAAATCAAGAAAAATCAGTAAAATCAACAAAACCCAACGAAAATTAACAAAAATCAACAAAAATAAATAATCAACAATAACAAAAATAACATGAAAAGAACAAAGTCTAAGTTATCCAACTTACTCTTCTCTCATATATGGCGATTCAGTTCAGTTCAACATGTTTCGCTTCGAATAAACGAAACAATGTTGAGGTACGCGTGGCCACGTGGGTATGGGTCGAAGTCCGGGCTGAAAACGTGAGCGATGGATTAAAATATCCTACTACTACGACTGATGAGTTAGGTAATGGACAAATAATACTACAATAACGCGGTTTTGATTTTGTGAAAGCCACGTTGTAGTTGTTCCACTTTTTCATCTTTGACTTTAGTGTTATTTTTAACAGGTGTTACCAACTCTTTTCGTTTCTCTCCTCATTATAATTGTGACCCTCCCATGTTGTTAATCACATACTCTCTAGGATAGGATAGTAGTACTAAGATATAACCAAAAATATCTTCTTACATCAATATACTAACAGAATCCAGTTATTTGTTTTTTAACTTTTGTCCCATCTTCATAAAGTTTTCGTTTTTCACACTCCATCTATATTATTCGGATCGAAGCCTTTTTAGTGGTTGTCAACCACTATAATATAGGGCAAATTATTAGGACATGACGATCTTAGCCGTTGATAATGATTAGGTAAATTTTGACCCGTTAATTAATTGAAGTTATTTGCACATATTAGTCATGACCAACTTTTTTTTTTTTTTTTGTTGATAATTCCTTGTCATGACCAATTAAAGATAAAGATAAAAATAAAATACGAAAGTCATGACCAAATAGGTCATTAGTCATGACTAATAGCTAAAGCATACGATTAATACCATCTAGTTACAACATTAAATTTACCCAAACCAAAATCAAAATAAATTGTAGTGGTTGGCGATAACTTATAATGGTTGACAGCCACTTAATTTTTTTTTTTTCCTATTCCGATTGTTATCTTACATTTGGAGCTTTGAAAAAAATTTCCCTACTCTTAGGATGTGTTCGTTTCACCTTACCTAATTTCATTTCAAATCATTAAATTTAATTCAATTCAGTTCATTTCAGGTCGTTCTATTCAAGCCATATAATTTTTCTCTCACATATTACTATTCACTTAGTTCAATTCACTTTAGTTCAGAACATTTGGTTCAGATACTTTCAGATGAACTGAACATACCCTTAATCACCAAACAAATTGCGAGTATTTTCACTTTTCAAGTCTCATTTGTGTTTTCATGACTAGTTTTGAGAAGCTATATATCTACGTAAATTTTTAACTTAAGTTACCTTTTCAGGTAGTTTGTTATTGTTTTTTTTTTTTTTTTTTTTTTTATCAAAAGTTTGTTATTGTTTTATAATAACTTTAAGCTACTTTTTTTTTTTTTTTTGACGTTAATCAATCTTATCAACTAATTATACCAAAGATAATATAAGTGTATTGTAATATACATTGATTAATACCACTACCCGTTCAGAATTGAAGCATGAATATGTATATATTCTAGATGGTAAGAACGACTTTTACAAACCTATAGCTTGATCCATAACTATCCATACTAGGTTGTCTTGTCTTTTTTCTAGATGGAAATTGGGAATTAAGTAAGGACTAAGCTACTAGGCCAAGGTTGGGTAGTTTATTTTTATTTTTATTTTTGGTGTCTGCAAGGAGGAACTTCCTTCCTCCTTGGGCGTGGCTAAAGGGCACCTCCTAACGCACGGCCTCGGGTATGCCACGAATAAATTCGTGTAGGTGCTCCCCAGTAGGCTCGAACCCGTGACCTGGTGTATAAGTCAAAGCTTGTTTACCAGTGGGCCAACACCTCTTGGGTTAGTTTATTTTAACTATGCTACCTGCTCCCATTGCTCCTTGCAACCTAGTCTAGGCCGAACACAAAATTTGACACACTCCTAACTCCTCATTACTTAATGTCCTGTTCGAGGTGGTTGACAGTTGCCCATTTTTGGTTTTGAAATTTTTTGAACTCTTTATGAAAATTGTATTTAAGGCTGAAATTTGTAGTGCCTATAGTTGTCTGCTCAATTTTCAAAACCGACAACAGAAAACCGGAAACCAAAAAAAGTGGTTTTCAAAATCTGGTTTAAAGTTTCCCAAAAAATTAAAAACTGGCAACTCACAACCACCCCAAACAGGGCCTAAGAAAGCGATGAAGGTGGCAAGCGTGAAGATGTCTCTACAACAACAAAAGAATAGAGTTCTGGTACTAACTAGTTTATATGTGGCGAAATATGAGAATTGAGAATTGCAGCTATTCAATTCCAATAATAAATGGTACGTAGAGATCTTGAGATTCTGCTCAGATCTAAGAACATACACTTTGAACCCAAACTCGAGTAATACCTAAGTGAAGTTTTGAACCGTTGTCAACTAGAACTTACAATCAAGATTCTTAATTCGCATACACATAACTTTAGTTTGCACATAAACTGAAATCAACACAAAATTCGTTGCACCACAGTTTATACTTTGTATGGTTTCCTAATATATACATAAAACTTCCACCTTTTGTTCAATATTTTAAACATGAGTGAGGATTAACAAGCTAAGGCTTCACTTTTTCATGTCTCCTTTAATGCAAGCACAAGTCTGAATTTGAGTGAACAAACAAACTCCCAACTTGCTACTGCATGCTTTTGAGAGTTTGCCAAACAGCAAAGTGATGTCAACAAGAAGCTAACATTGGAAACTTGGAAAGAAAGAACCTAAGACCTTAACAAGGTCCACTACATACAAATACCTATCTAATAAATTAAACTAATAGCAGTATAATAATAGTTAATTGCAGCACTGCAGTTGTTTAAGTTATCTCCATGCACAGTTTCAGGCAGGGTTGTTGCATCAGTAATTGCCAGTACAGATCCTTCACAGTAACAGCTCATTGAAATCATTCATATCAAAGACATCTCTGCCATGATATATTCTCCACTGCCAATAAAACAATTATCTGCACCAAAAATATTATTCCATCAAATATCATAGAAAATTCTTAAGCTACACAGATTCAATAATAATTACATGATTAGCGATAACACGACTGATAATTGTAGTTATTCGCTAACACATACAAAATCAACTGATCATTCATCTAAAATGTGTGAAGCACTTTGTCTCAATTGCAGAAATAATTCATCAGGACCACAATACATTATATAGTCAACAGTAGCCACTTTTCATGACAAAAGAAAAAAAATGTGACTAACTCCAAACATCTTATATATCCAATCATTCATGCATGTGAAACCTTCCTAATATATGTACAAATGATCTCTGACAGCATATATAAATATAGATAGATGATAATAATGTATGCAGGATGTCAAGTTCATGACCATATAATATAAGTATGCAAAGGAAGGAGAAGGATTGAGTGAACCTAGCATAAGAAAGGGGCAGAGCATATAACATTCCAAGGTTTTCGGCGAATAAAAATTAGGAACCCCTTTAAGTGATTAGGAATGCAACGATAAAAATAGACATCGCAAAACATGTAAACAGAAGCTACAATGTTATGATATTAGGAAGTATTGAAGTGTGAAAAAATCGCGTAATTAATAGACTACTTGCATGTCATGACCTTTATTTTATTTTTTTTGGTGTGTGTGTGCATTTGAGCCATAGGTTCACCCTCAAGCCATTGGGTCAAAACTAATCTTGCTCGAACTGTGATATCCCACACAACACGCACAAACAGAGAAAGAGGCAGAGAGAAAAATTGAAGGTAATAATAAAGAAGGAGCATGACACATTAGTCAAAAGATCGAATTCTGTCAATAGGAAGAGTTTCTGCAATTTGCACTGGTAGATCAGTAGGATGGTGAACTTGTGTAACTGTAATTTATTATCTACTACCATATAAAGAACTTTTCTCTGCAAATGAGTATCACAAATTAGCCTAAAATTTGATTGTAGCTTATGAAGATTTTGCATACTCATTGAAGGAGCTAAAAGTTGCAGAGTTGCTTGGAAAGATTTTTCTTTCTCCACACATGAATACCACTGGAATTTGTGTCTTTGCATATTCGATTACGTCAGACAATTCTTCTTCTATACTGCAAGCAAGGCTCACTACTATCTCTTCTTCAAACTAGTACCGCCAATGTTTTAGAAGATAACAGAAAATCTCAAGCTCAAGAGGTAGAATATTTTTCAATGATGAAGTGTGAATCATCGAAGTGCTTCTAGTTCTACACATTCTCCAGTGAATCAATCTTCTTTTCAACTGATTAACATAAATGAAATCGATCTTTGCTCTCAGTCTGCAACTAAATTATACTACCTTGAAATGTGCATATAAAAGAGTATTATGACAAGGGATAACCAGGGCATGGTGCAGAAAATTTATTCAGAAGCATGTCATGGCTCTGACTTTTTAGCAAATTATCAAAGATACAACTATGCAAGAGGTGGAATGAATTGCTATATGCAACGAAGAAAATCGACGTTGTTGAAGATTAACAAAAGTTACAACATTGAGAAATGCAATAGAGCATATTAGGAAGAATTGAAGTACATGTTCATCTTGAACATATCAAGATAGCACAAATAATAACATATTGTATAAGAGCACAAATAATAACATATTGTATAAGAGAATCATAATGAGCTAGGATCACAAAAAAGGAACCAATGTCCCCCATATTGCCAAGCTCAAGTTACTAATAGCTCAATTAAATGAGTTGGGCAAATTCTTGTTTGAGACGTGTCTCATCGAATTATTAGATAGGACGCATAAATAATAAAGGTTTGTGGGTTGGACTTAAATCCACTTATTAAAGTTGGGCTAAATAGTAGCCTCATTGAGATTAGCAGTCTCATTAGAAACAAGCTGAATAAGTTGAGGTTTGGTCTATTCGGTCCGATCCGGTCTTAAACCGAGGCTGTTTCGATCCGGTCCTCGGTCTCAAAAGTGTTCAACTTCGGTTCTAGGTCCGAACCGGTCCAGTCCTGGACCTTTGGACAACCCTAGTCATAGTACTAGACTGGACTGGTCAAGAGTGTGAGACATGAGCGGGCCAATTATGGGCTCTGGTATTGTATTACCAACCTATGATGGGCTTTTAGGCCCAACAATGATTTATCACTGTAAAGTGCTGCTAACAGTGGCGATCGATAGAGAGAGATTATTGCGACATAATCTGTGTTTGTAAGAGAGAGAAAGAGGAGAGAGAATCATCATCAATGGCGTGGTGCGCAGCCAAGAGCTTCAATATTCCGGCAATGGCGATCGACATTGGCTCACTTCGAGCAAAAGCTCCAATAGTCGCCGGAGTTGGACTCGCTGGCTCTAATCTTTTGCGTTCTTCTTCTTCTAAGCCTTTTGCTTGCTGCGCCATTTCCACCGATGCTAGTAATTTCTTCCTTCTCTCTGTCCTTTTTTCTAGGTCTTGCTTAATTTTGGATTGTATTTTTGCCGATGACCTAATTTCTGTGATTGAGATAATTATTCATTGCATTTGTGGCTGATTGTGAAAATGTGATAGCATTCTGCAATTTTTTGACTAGTTAGGGCAGTGTAGAAGTTTTGATGCATTGTAATTGCTTGATTGGATTGAAGTTGTTTCGAATGGTAAATGTATCTTAAAGCAATGCATAAACAAGAGATGTGTGAGTAATGGATAGTGAAATTAGTGATAATAGACAACACAATTAATTATGGTGACCGCATTGTTTGGCTATAAAGCAGGGTAGAGGTGCAAAAGTCAAGAAAGGAGATAATACATGATCAAAATTTTGCATTAAAAGGCTCCCCAAATACTAGCAAATTCAACTATAAAAGCCCAGGTGACATTTGATTCTAAGACCGATATGGGGAGAGCAGCTAACTAGGCTTATTGCATGCTGAATATAACTTCATAATTTAACACGAGAAGAACACCCATTTTGATGTTTTGAGCCAAAATTATCAATGCCATGAGTTTAGCAGGGTAGGTAATGGTTTATCTTTTGATTTGTTGCTTGGAGAAAAGGGAGAGGGAATTTAAAGCAAGGATTCTGTTCAACCTCCTTAACGAACCCACAAGGGATAAGGAATAATGGAATCCATTAGTTGTCGCTCCATGGAAGAAATATAGTGTTAGTGTTGAAAAAGATTTTTGACAATTGGAATGTGAGAAGTTTTAAGCTTACATGTAGGATTGTAGGTGGTGTGAGCTACTTTGAGGGTAGTGATTTCATTACATTTTAGCTAAGTTATTGGTAGCTGGTTCTCAGTTTAGCTGGTTTTCATTGCATAATTGATTGATGCTGCAAATGTAGGTCTAAAGCAGGCTGTCCAGACAGATAAGGCTCCTGCAGCATTGGGACCATATTCTCAGGCCATCAAAGCCAACAACTTACTCTTTGTATCTGGCGTTCTGGGTCTGGTTCCAGAGGTTGTTAATTCACAATTGTGTTGATGTTTGATTACTGATTTCTGCATTGTGACAATATTGGAGCTGTTGCACACTCATGTAAATGGTGATGTTTGATGCAGACTGGGAAGTTCTTATCAGATAGTGTGGAGGATCAAACTGAGCAGGTAAATGATAGTTTATTTGGGCAACTTTCACTTATTGTCTCAGCAACTTGTTTTTTAGTTAGTGTTCAGCATAGTGCTTTCATATTTTCTGTGTTTTGGTTCTTCACAGCAGGCAGTCATGTAGTGTACTTACGTTTTGGTTTTGGTTTTAAGAAATGCTGGTGTCATAGGTGATGTTCAATTGTCAAATGACTGATTCTCATGCTCTTGTTGATGAAAATGTGTTTGCTTGGAGGCCTATTTAAGTAAAATACCGTATCCATTGGCTGATTATATGGTGCTCATCTATCTGTAGGTACCTAAGCATATCAATTATCACTAATATACTACCTGCTTAGGTGAGGTGAAGTGCTACCTTCCATTCTTGAAAATCCAGTCTTTGGAAAAATAACATAGGAGTCTTATATGAACCTCACCATGATACTCACACTTCATTTCACCTCAAGTACTCTTGTCATGTCCTCAACACTCCATTTTAGCCAAAATCGCCCCGTCTGACACTTAGACATGTACTTGTGTCAGTTGTAGCCTAGTCAACATAACATAGAATTACCATAATCAGCAAATTCAAAACTAGTTCGCTTATGGGCCTAACATCACCATCAGCCACTTCTCAGGATGGGAAAATTTGGATTTGTTGACGCCAATCATATAACGTGCTCATTTCAACAAGTAACCATTATACAGATGCTGAAACTTCCTCTTCAAATGGTTTAAGATTACATAGACTAGATAGGAGATCTTCGAAAACCATTGTCCCTTTTCTGCTTCTTTTTTGACTTCAAATTACAGTTAAATTCTGTGTTAGTATATGGAATTCTCCAAAAATATGTCACGTGAATGCAATTTCTAGAGCTTGAACAAGGCCATTTTTGGAATAAATTGCAATTTTTCCTGCCTAATTTAAAGTGTCCAAGTGTCCATATCGTTGTGAAAGGATCCTTATCTAGGTGTTTAACGCACTGTCACTTGATGTAGTGATCTAGGCATAGTGCAATGTAATGATGTTTGGTGTTCCTTTTCTTGTTACTGCTCTGTTTCTTTTTATTTGGTTCTCTTGTATTCTAACGTTTTTGTATACTTCTAGCCTTAGATACTCCCTCGTAGTCTTTCTGTTTTACTCACATGCTAATTCTTTGACCATTTGTCATGAAGATAAATCTGGTCATCTAGAAGTTTTCTGTTGCTTGCTTCTCTTTATCGTTGTTAGCACTTCAAGGTGTTGCTCTATTTAGAATGTCAGGGGGTTTTATCTTTTCCTGAAAAGATTTGGTGGCTATTTTCTCGATACTAGAGAGGGAGGGGGAGTTTTATGTGGCTGCTGCATTGTGTGCACAGTTCTTTGGTTAGTGTTTTTCTCATATTTTTTGGGCAAGAAACGATTGACCACTGATGTGCTTAATTTGCAGGTTATGAAAAACATGGGCGAAATTCTCAAAGCTGGTGGTGCAAGCTATTCATCTGTAGTGAAAACGACCATTTTGTAAGTACATAGAGTTAGTAGATCTTTATTACTGTCCCCCTATAATATCATGCTACTTGTTCTCTAATCTCTTTATTACAGGTTGGCAGACTTGAAAGACTTCAAGAAAGTGAACGAGATATATGGCAAATGTGAGTCAAATATATTAAACCAATCTCTTTACTACAAGTTTTTATTGTAACATCTTCTACATAAATCATATATTCATAGACTGAGCCTGCCTTGTTAACAATTGACTCTCGTTCTTGCAGATTTTCCATCCACACCTCCAGCTCGAGCAACCTACCAGGTTGCAGCATTGCCGCTGGATGCCAGGGTTGAGATTGAATGCATTGCTGCTCTTTAGGTTAACGGCCTGAGTACATGTACTTCTATCATGGCACAGATCAATAAGGTTTTCGTAGCTAAGGAGCTTTTTGTGCTTTGTGGTTCTAGAATCTAGAATCTACAGTGTTTAGTCCGCTTAGGAAATTTACATACTGTACTGGCTGTGTCTCTGCTGTAGTGACTCAGAATGTATGATACTCGGATGAATTTTGCAGACAATTTGCATTATGCAATCTTCAGCCGTATGTGCACAGAATATCTAGTCTTGATTGGAGCATTGCTTTCTTTTTTGACAATTTTTTTACCTTTGAATTTTCAGTTTATATAGAACAACAATGATCAATATATACCCTAAAATTAAACAAAACCCCAATAGAGTTTTCAGTTTACATTTATCTTTCTTACTCCATTTATAATAAAAACTTGAACAATTTATTGATGGGTATCTACTCGTTACCTCTCTTTTCATAAATAAGTGATAATTTTGTACTACATGAATGAACTTTGATCATCATTATATCCTACAAATATACGAGTAAAATTTGTAAAATAAATGTAATATTACAATTGTAGGGGTGAAACTTCCAAAGTCCAAACCAATCCAAACTAAATTAGTCAGTTTGGGTTGGACTTTTCAAAATTCGGATTGGATTCGGACTTGAAAAAGAAAAAATTTGGATTTTGGATTTGAATTTGGACTCAATCTTTTGGAGTACAAAGTCCAAACCGAATTTTTTAATATTATATAAATTCTTAATTTACATTTATATATTCATATATAATGATATATTCGAATTATTCCTATGTCAGTTAAGTCTAATATTTCACTTGTTCCCTTGACTCCTTTACATAAAACCTCAAAAACCTTGACAATATATGCGCTTAACTCTCTCATTCAATCATACAATCATTATCAACTCGCACTCACTAATTCACTATCTCATACTCAAATCGTCGCTCTCCTATGCCTTACTTCGTTCATTGCACCAATTTATTATGTAACATAGAGATATTTGTGCAAACCTTGTGACATATGCATTTTTTCCCTTAATTTTGCGTTGCCCTTTGACATTGCATCATCATTTGGGATTATGTTTGAAATGTATGTTTCAAATTAAATATTGTTGTACGTTTGTTGGTTATTTAGGTTGACTATATAAAAAGTCTCTTTATCTATTAAAAGGGAAAAAATTAGTAGCATGAATGCTTTATGTTACATTGTGAGAAATAAGAAAAAGAAACTTGAAGAATTTGGATTGGATCGGATTTTGAATAATAATTTGGATTTGGATTCGGACTCAAAATCATAATCTAACTTTTATCCGGATTGGATTTGGACTCAAAATTCTGAATCCGAAATATTTAGAATTGGATTTGGATTTAACAAAAGTCTAAACTTTCATTCCTATACAATTGTACTCTATTCGCTCTTTCACAATATTTTTTTTTTATACATATTTTGAGAAAATAATGATGGCCAAAATTTAAAATTGCAAAATGAAATTGCGGGTTATGAATATCAATTTACGGCATATAGGAATAAATTTAGCTTTTTTTTTCCGTTGAATAACACTCTTGCGCAAATACTTGTATATACACCAACTAATTAAAGCTACACAAAAAAACTTGCGGTGCATCAATGGAATCCCTGGTCTCAAAATATTACTACTATTGTCGTCTTGGTATCATATTCGTTTCGTCAATTTGGGTTCCTCCCTAAAAAAGGGAATAAACTGAAAAATAAGCTAAAAACGTCTCCCTGAAAATGGAAGGGGATCATTGGGTGGGCCCAAGTTCAGGCACATGCATGGGACCCACAACATATCAACCTTTTTCCATTGAGAGATGAAGATTTTCAGTATTGAAAATCATACCCAGATGATTTCTTAGACAAAACTCAACCTCAATTTGCTGATATCAACCCCAGAAATTTGAGAGAGAGAGAAAAAGTGGTAAGACACCTAATGTTTCTTGTTTCTTTTGCTATCCAATCTTGTTTAAATTCTTTCATTCAATTCTGGGTTTTTTTGTAGCTGGATCTAAGAATAAGAGTAGAACTTGTTCATCTGCTTTTCTGGTGTGTGTAGCTTACTTTTGCTTGCAAGTTTCCCCCTTTTCTCTGCTAATTGTTGATTTCCTATTGGGGTTTTGTTGTTTTCTTTAAACTGGGATGTTTATGCATTGAAGTTTTGTTCTTGCTTTTTGAAGGTAATTAGTGGGTTATCTTAATATATAGATTATCTGAAATTGTTTGCTTCTTTTGTTTTTGGGTAATTTTGTTTCTGTACTATTATATCTTGTTGGAGTCACCCATTCAGACATTTGTTTGCTCAATTGGCTTCATGTTAGTGTGGAATTGGGCTAATGAGACTTGATTCATCTCACTCTTATTCGCTTCTTGGGAGCTATCCCCCTTGCTTTTTCTGTGTGTGTTTGTTTGTGTAAGGAGTAAACTCTTGAACCTGCATCTATCAGCTGGACTTCATGTTTATTCTCGTATCTTGGGACACCGTATTAGTCTTCAGGGATAGATGGTACATGGTATTGGCATGGTTAGTAAAAAGTACATATTGGTGTTAGTTTTCTCAATTGCGAGTTCCATGGCTGTCGTTGCTCATTGTGAAGTTTTTACATGCATCTTTTGTATGAGTATGATGCATTGATTCTGATTTTACTTGCTTCCAGGTGTGCAACTCATTTGTAATATGGAAGGAATTATTGTAAGGCGTGTTATTCCATCTGATAACAGCTGTCTTTTTAATGCGGTTGGGTAAATTTCAAACCATTCTTAACTAGATTTTTCTATGTCTATGAAGATGCGTTATACCCAAGTGTTTATGTTGTTTTTCATCGACAGATATGTGATGGATCATGATAAACAGAAAGCTCCTGAATTACGACAGGTTCTACTCTTGATCTTCTCAGCTAGTTGCATTGATTTAGTTTTTCATTAGTGAGTCTTCACCTATAATCTATCTGGATAAAGAAAAGTAGCTTGTAAGCCAAATTTCATTAAATCACTAGGAACAGATGGAATATGAAATGTTAAGATTATGCTAGATCATTTTGTTCTTTCATCTGCTATATATTTGTTTTCTACTGTTTGTTAACTGTAGTGATGACTTCCAATATGATAATTCAACATCAGATATGTGTGGACACCTAACTAAGTCCAAACCACTAGAAGACAAACTTATGCGAGGTCATTAATGTCACAATTCAGGAGTGTTTATTCTTGCTGTGTGGTCAATATGTTTCTTTAGCATGATTTGTTGAAACAATACGTTAATGTAAACTTCTAGTCACTGAACTTATGGTTTACACATCATCAGATTATCTTTATGTTTTTTTCAATCCAAAATGTATCAGATACTCAGAGTGATGTACAGTTGTTTACTTGGAGAAAGAGTGTCAGTAGTTTAAACTCGTCAAATCTTATCATGCTGGTATAGGTTTGGCCAAGGAATAACTTAAATTTGTCAAAGAACATGAAAGATTAAAACTTACATTATTGCGGATGATTCTGCATGTACTTAGGGATTTGATGCATACGCTAATTTTATTTTTTGTATAGAAGTCTCCACGTTAGATACCAAGCATTTTAATTCCTCTTTTGGTCTTCTCTTTAATGTATGACTTCCTTAGCAAATTGTTTTCATTTTCAAAAGGTTATAGCTGCAACTGTGTGTAGTGATCCTGTGAAGTACTCTGAGGCTTTTCTTGGGAAACCAAATCAAGAATATTGCTCATGGATTCTTGATTCAGAAAAGTGGGGAGGTATGTTTAACTCCTTTCTTATTAAAAATGGGTATGTACTATTGAAGCGATAGGGCTTTGTTAGATATTGATATAAAGTAATTTTTGGTTGCTGTCACTTTTCTTTGGTGATATTGTTGCTATGGCTGCATACAAGATTCAAAAGTGGAAGCTGCTCCACTTTTTGAAGGAAGTGAGGCTCATTTGAGTTTACTAGCTATCTAGATGTATAGCCTTGCTGTTGGTGTGCTCTATGTGTGTATGCTTGGCTCAACATGTCTAACACTGGGTGACATAGGAAATAGTTTGAAACTCCTGCATCATGAGATTGGCTGATGTCATGTAATGCTTGAAGCTGCATTAGTTATGGGACAGCATACTACCTGTGGGCTTAAGTGGATTGCCACAGCTAAAATTGACCGGGATGTGGGACTTGGGATACAGTCATACTGATGAAGTTCAAGGGCATTCTTCTAGACTTGCAGTGAAACACTTGCCTTCTACTCCTGCTAGTATATTAGGATATTCATATAACGTACTTGCTAGAGACCTTCTATCCAACTTAACCATGCCTTAATCCACGAGGTTGAGTTGGCTACGTGACTTTTTGCTGTTGAAATGGTGTCTAGGATTCTTGTAAAGATTATTTGACAGGCTTTCACGTCAAAGGGCTCCTTGATGCAACTTTTCCAAAAGCGTTCAGAAGCAGTAGAGACAATCTGGTGATTGTAATTTGCTAATTAAGTGAGTCAATATAACTATATAAGATGAATAAAGTGTAGTTAACAGCTCTTTAGCTGTAGGAAGGATTAAGGAGAAATGGCTTGGAGCTGTATGCCATGGAGTATCATTAGCGTTTATTAAAAGTAAGAGCTCAAGTTGCAGTTCTTTCTCTCTATATCCTCTGTTTACACAAATGTGTGATAGTCAATGTTGATAGAGGAAATGCTGGGGCCGCCCTTCAATCCAATTTGTTGGATGCCCTATTTGTCGATGATATTTTTATCTCTAATTGGATTCCTTCTTGATTCTCAAAATTAATTGGAATCCATCTTGATTCTCAAAATTAATTGGATTCCTTCTTGATTCTCAAAATTTTTCTTACCTATTTAGTGTGAACCATGCTTCCTCTTATCTTTTATTCCCATGTATAGGTTAGTGATTCTGATTTCTCTTTCTGCAAGCATCTTTTTTGACTGTGATGGTCTTTTTCCATGAAAGTGAATGGGGTTTTTTTGAAGATTGTCAATCTTAAATATTTAATTCTTTGCTCTTTTCAAGAAGAGTCAGCCTATATTGAAGATCATTCTTATCCCATGTGGCAATTATGATTCTAAAAAACCATAACTCTGCTTCGAGAAATCTTCTTATGCCGATTCTGTGATTTAATGTCAAATTAAATTGAGAAATTCAAATATGCTTAGGTTAAATTGTTAAATTATAGAAATTTATACGTCAATGGTTTTCATGTAGCACCACAATGACAAGTCCATTTCCATAATTTTGGCTTATTTTTTCGCCTGCACAGAATTTCCTGCACAGCCGAATCTAGCCCCTCTTGTAATCATGAATTGTCAACTCTTGCACACTCTTCTTTGTGATTGCTCATTACATTTGGTCAATTTAAACATCACTAAGCTATTAAGCTTTCTGCTTATGATGTGTTTTGTTGACAAAACACTCTGCGCTGAGTCGCTGACACCTTTAACTTGTACTTAACTGAAGGACATTTGAAAATAATCATATTCATTGAAAGTGGTCTTCTGTCAACAAGTTCATAGCAAATCCGTGGTACCTCTGGAATAAAATATATAATTTCTCTGATAGTGATCAACCATGAAGATGTTCACTTGGTTTTAGCTATGTATATGTTGGATTCCTGCCCAGCTTATCTTAACTCCCAAGGGATAGAAAACAAAGGACAGAAGTTGCTATCAGAATTAGTCATGGTAACATTCAAGTTGCAGTACCTGTGATAAGGGTAAAATTGGGATGTACCCCATTGTATCCATGCGGAACTCTAGCCAACATAAATTATAGTACAACACCATGTTCAGATTATGGCACTTAAGCACCACAGCTTGATTTACAGGTGCTGCTTCAAATCAAAACTTGTATTATGTGTTGCACAACCATGACTTTCCTGCAACTAAGAGACAGATCGTGCTTTATGAGAGAGTCTGCTCTGCCACTTCCCAAAATTGCGACAAGTTTATGGTCCATTTGTCTTAGTATCAATGCGTGTCCACATTCTTTGTTCAACACAGATGCATAGGTGAAAGAGTCCATGTAACATAGGTTGTATCTTTCCTTATGATGTCTTGTTAAAATATTAATACTTGTTAGTTGCATTGAGTCTCCTAAAGAAAGAATCACATGTTTTATGCTTTTGGAGTAAGATATGCTCAGCGGCATTGAACAATGAACAAATATTTTGAATTATGGATTTCCATTCCCATTGATATGGCCTGGCAACTTGTCCATTGTACTTGAGAGTGCTCGCATCACATGTGATCTGGTTATACTTTAATCGTGGAAGCTCATGTAGAAAAATTTATTGAGATTAATTTTGAGGAAAAATTTGGGATGAGTTGAATGTTGGAAGGATTCTAGCATTTCAGCATTTTGACTAGGAAGGGTGTAGAAGTCAAAAAGACAGCTTCCCTGGCATTTTAAATCGGTTTGCTGTCTTCTTTCTTGTCGCTGATATTCATGCTTCTCACACAGAAACTACTAGTGACAGGGAATAACTGGCCTTGATGTAGTAGTTATTAATTGAACCTGTTCCTCAATCACAAATTTTGCTTTCTTGAATTCCTATATTTAGTTACGAACTTTTCCTCCTGTGTCAAACAAATGGTGGAAGTAATGTTTCAGTTATCTTTTCCAGAAGCTTTTCATATTGTAGCAGATCATGTTGTTTATTTGTCATTCTCAGTATCGTAAATCTTCACTTACAAGTGGGTGCATAAGTTAACAGTAGGGCTACTTTGCTTGGGGGGTATACCTTTTTGAGATGGTTGACAACACGAGCTTACAGAGTCATGGGGTCTGAAGTCATTCTACTTTTGTTGGCTTTTAACTGGAGTTAAAATTTATAAAAGCTACGAGTGTTTTGTACAAGATTGTCGTCTCGTGGTTCAGGATAGCACTTGTGAATGCCTAAAGATAAAATGCTTCAGCTATGCAGTTTGAAAGTTCGTTGACCTCATGTTACCTTTTTAGTTCTCAGGTTGATTAGATGAACTAAACTTCTTGTTCATTATTGGCCATGTATAAAGTATTGCTGATATCTTTGGTCTTAGTCATAGATGTTGTCCCTGAACACTGTAATGAGCATACTGATTCTGGTTTCCTGCAAGGAGGGAATACATCCACCCCCACCCCCCTCTCCTTATGGCATGAATAGTTTTGTTTGTTAGGTAGTTCCATTCCGTGATTTTTTATTGCCATGAAGCTCTCAGATATTTGATTCACAATATGTTGAGCTTTTTGTCAAAATTTATTTTGTTCTGAATTTAATCACACAGGTGCCATTGAACTTTCAATATTAGCTGACTTTTACGGACGTGAAATAGCAGCTTATGACATCCAAACAACTCGATGTGATTTGTATGGTCAGGTAGCACATTTTTCTACTCTTGAGCTTGACAAGTGCATCAAATTCTTTTTGCCAAACTGTCAACTAAGTTATTACTCCAACCAACTTATTATTCCCAATTAACTTATTATCCCCTTTTGGTTATTAAAACAGGACCGAAACTACAGTGAGAGGGTTATGCTTATTTATGATGGGCTTCACTATGATGCGTTAGCTGTAAGCACCCTACCCCCTACAGTTTGTTTGTTTGTTTTGTTCTTTTCATTTTAGTATTATCATTATTATAATATTTTTTATCAGACAGTTTGTTTAGTTTTCTAAGATGGATGGAGAGGAAGAGAGAGAAAGGAAAGAGAAGAGAAGGAAGGAGAAAAGAAAAGAAAAGACTTAGCATTTCCATTGTTTGATTTATCAGGAATGAAGAGGAGGGATTACAGCCCTTAATATAACATCCAGGCTTCATTTCCTTCTAAATCTCACCAATTTGGCAAAAAACTAAAATGGGAGATTTATTAAGGAGCCTTTCCATCAATTGCTTTCTTTTCTTTCTAGTTCTTTGCTTTTATACCTATTCTAAATGCCGCGAACACGATCCCTTTTCTTTCACTTTGTTTCTTTTCCTACCAGTTCTTTCCAACTAAACATGCTGTTATTGTAAATGTGGGTTCAGACAGATTGAGAAAGAGTAAGTAATTGAGAACAGGTTACTTCACTTGGCCATGCCCTTAGATTTGGGTGTTTACTGATTCATTAGAGAACCCCTTGAATTTGTTGAGCAGAAATCTGAATGATCCATCTGTGATGAAAAGTATATTATTAGAGATATTGAAATATGTCGATCCAACTGCTGATATTTAGATGAGCATGAAGAAAAGCACGTAAGCATCTAGTTGTGAGAAAGATTACTGTACGTGAGAAACGTCACACTATAGTTTTCGGCTCATGTGTCATGGTTTCCATTCTTTACTAGCTTATCTCTAATTTGCATCCTCCAGCAAGATTTTTTGATTCATCCACATGATCTAATTCTAAACAGTAACAGAGTTAACATCTGTATGTGTTTTGTGAACAGATGTCTCCCTCTCAAGGAGCTCCGGAGGAGTTTGATCAAACAGTATTTGCTGTACGTAGTGACAGAACCATAGGGCCAATTGAGGGGCTTGCTCAAAACTTTGCCAAGGAGCAGCACAGGTATTATTTAAAGCTTTGCAGGGTTGTTGCTTGTGGGCTGCTGATCTTTGTTTCTCTACCTGGGTAGAAAAATGTATATTTAGGTTGATGAATATGCAACTATCTAGCCTGTTTTACTATGGTATTGATCCAAAACAAATAGCTCAAAGTTGCCAATACTTTTCTCCCTATTCACCTCTCTGCCTATAACAACTACTGGGATATGATATCATACCATACCATCAATACAATGTACGGGACTCCCTCCTAAGTAAGGTTGGGGAGGTTTTAGATGTGTGCTAGACTGCTAGTAAACCCTAAAGAAAACAACCCGGATAGTTTGATTACAATCTGATTGAATTGGAAACCAGTTGAATCCTTTTACCTTATGATCTTTTGCCACCTCTGCGGCCCATTTTTGGCAGATTTATCATATCTTTCAGTCACTCTACAGGATCTTTCATATTCTGCTGGTGCCACAACCAGCAATTATCGGAAACTTGTGGAAGATGGTCTTTCCATCATCCATGTTCTCTGATATTTGTGCATAGGCAACTGGTTAGGTGTCCTATAGTAAGAGCGCATTTGGCATAGCTTCTTGAAAGTTTGAGCTTCTCCCCATTTTATTTCTCACGATGTAACCCCTACACCTCATTTTCAGCTTTTAAGAAGCTAAAAACACTTTTTAGGGGCCAAGAAGCACAAGCTTCAAATTGTGTTTTTTTTGGCTTGCTGTGGGATGTTTGTAGCTTCTTAGAAGCTGAAAATGGGGAGGTGGAGAAGGTGTTTGGAGTAAATTGTGAGGGAAAATGAGGGAGAAACTCAGCTTCTGTTAAGTTCAAGAAACAGTTTTCATTTTCTAAATATTCATAGAAAATGTTTCCTTGGAAAACATGTGGGAAATTTATGGAAAAGCATGCTTCTCATGAAGGAAAACTATATAAAAAAACAACTTTTGTCTGTTGTCCAAAGTCTAGTTACAGAAACTAGAAAACAAGGTTTTCCATTTTTTCAAGTTTTCAAATTGAAAACCACCTATGTGGAACCTCTTTTCTGGACTTTCTTTGAAACTTCTTCTAGAAAAGTTTTCTTGAATTGAACACACCCTTAAACTTTCAATAAATTGAGCCAAACATACTCTTAAATAATACTTTCAATACGGGATAAACATTTCTTCTATATCTTTAACTTTTTGATTAAAAAAAAAAAAAAAAAACAATCCTTTAGGGGCCCCACCTTTGGATGGATATCGTGCTTTGGGCAACTATGACGTGTGAGACAAATATCAAGTGTAGGTCATTCAACTGTTAAAAAGTCCTTAAAAGATGGTTTCATGGTTACTTTTGGCTTTTAGCTCCTATTAATCAATGATATATGAGCCGCTTGATGCGAGTAGGTATGGATCTCAGGGTCGTATATGATTATTGTCAGGGATTTTCATCTGCTTTAGGTCTGATTTGAAGCATTCAGTTCTTATGACATCTAGGTATCATAGGTTAAGACGTGGGTTTCTTGTTTGGAATAAAGGTATGATGTATGAGTGACATAGCTGAGTATGTACACGAGTATGTTCATAACCTGAGGCTAGAATCTTAGATTACTTTTCCCCGTATTTGGCTCTTGCAGTCTTTGCTGGTTTGCAACTGATCGTGAGATTTACTTGGTTCTGATTTTGTCCTGCTGGGTTTCAGACAGAGGAAATTTACAGACACTGCTAACTTCACTTTGCGATGCGGAGTCTGCCAAATTGGCGTCATAGGGCAGAAGGTGGGTTCTCTCTTTCTCTCCCCTTCACGCAGAACAGCCTCTTTAACTTCTTTCATAATTGTCTCCCAGAAATCTAATGGTTATTAATTTTGCTTCTAATTAATCCTGTCAAATTTGCAGGAGGCTGTGGAGCATGCTCAAGCAACCGGTCACGTTAACTTTCAAGAATATAGATGATACCTTACCTGCAGACATAACGACTATACAGCAGACCTATTCATCCTGCTGCCAAAGAATTCGTTAGCATTTTGATAGTGCTTTACTTTGAAATAGAGAAGAAAAAAATGTGTGTTTTACAACCCTACCAAAGGGATACTGTAATTTGGAAAACTGTGTTGTACAATATCCCTGTTGTAACAAATAAATATGGGATAATGTATCTTCTAATTGGTTATTCATTTTCGAAAGATTTTGTTAAACATCTATTTGGCAAATTAAGAAATCTTCAATTGATTTTTGTTAACCTATTAGATTAACCCTTTTTTGGAATATAACAACATATGAGATATTTTAATTTTTGTAAATCAACTAATTTTTAAAT
>BSSO01000532.1:0-32011 GCA_030267885.1 Mesembryanthemum crystallinum
TGAGAATATTGAAAAGGCAGGTACCCAAATTGCAATTAGGCCTAACGTCAGGTACCCAAAATGAAATTTTTCCTAAAATATACCGTTTGAAATAGAGTATTTCAATCAAAATGAGTATTTCAATCAAAATGTCCCATATGAAAATGGAACATAACAAAACCCATGCTCAATTGTTCTATACAAAGGCTTCTAAAGTAGCATTAGTTCTATTGTGTGGTCATAACACCATAAAGTGATAAAACGTATCGCTTCTTGTCCAAAAGTACCACTTTGTCACTTTTTAATGTTTCGAGTGTTTAAAAAGAGCACGTTGATAGGCATAGTTATGTTCATTAATACCATAGTACTAAATGCCATTTTAAATCCAACAATTTCACCGTAATCACCTCATATATATAAGTATTCCTAAATACTTGCATGAACCTGATATCGTCTAGTCTACACCAAAACAAAACAAAAAAATCACCATTTTTACAAAGAAAAGCACCCCTATTTGTACACAAAAACTAATGCATTTACTCCCTATATATACTCACAATCTTTTTCCTTTGTTACCCTTCTCATTTTTACCAGCAGATTAGCCCACAGTTGAACTTGAACACCAGTCCATTGGGCCATCGTCTTCCTAAACTCCACTCTCTTTACTGAACTTGAACCCTAACTTTCTCTCTCCTCCCTCCCAAAACCCCTAAATCACTCTTACCAAAAATTTCATCTTTTTCCTGCAACAATCAATCAATCAAAATCATCTCCAGCTTGTAATCGAATGTTGTAAGGTAACCCTAAAAAAGCCATGAGCAGATCAAAGCAACCATTTTCATGGCTTTCCCGCTTAATCCTCAACAATCCCAAAACCCTAAAACCCTACAATCATCATCGTCCCCTTCATTCAATTTCAATCCCACAATGCCGATTTCCCTTCCGCCATAGCCACCAAGCTCGCCATTTCTCCAACCCACCTCCCGATGGAGGCCAGGCGATATACAGCATGCTGGCAGAGGTGGAGAGAGAGAAGCATCTAGAGAGAGAAGCGAAGCGAAAAGCCGGCATTGTTGTTGATGAGAACGAGGAAGAGGAAGAAGAGGATTATATGGCGTTGAGCTCATTGATTGATAAGCTGGAGAAACGGACTGCCAGAGGTCAAGACAAGGATGAGCTGTGGGAGGATAGTGATTCCGGAAGCGAAGACGATGATGATGACATGGATAGGGCGCAGGAGATGAGGATTAAAGAGGAGAAGCTTCTGGAGAGGAAGATCAAGCTTCATCAGGAGCTCATTAAGGATTTCAAATTGGCTGGTCAGTTAATTTCCAGTTCTTTTTTGTGTTGTTATTGCTTAAAATGTTTTGTTATTGTTGTTGTTGTTGTTGTTGTTAGGGTGCATTCGTTTTAACTGAAAGTACCTGAATTGAATTGAATGGGTACTGAATGACTAGTAACATGTGATAAGTAAAAGCAAGTTGTTTGACATGAATTGAACCAAAGTGACCCAAGCTGAATTGAACTGAAATGGGCAGTGAATGACTAGTATTCGCGTGTCTTGCCTTGCCGGACAGATCAAAATCATGGAAATGTAGATGCTAGTGGCGCCTACTGCTACTGTGAAATCTTGTCTGGTTAGCGAAGACAGTTCTATTAATGGGTGGGTGTCAATTTTAGGTCTGTATTTGGAAGTCACAATGGTAATGACTGATCATTGGACAAAATGTGTAGTAACAACATGGATAAGTTTGATAAGAAAACAGCTTCCAACAATGGTCAATTGGTAATTCAGATACCTTATTTTCTTTCAGTTGGCCTAATTTTTATTTTCTCCAGCAAGTTGTCTGTACGCCTTTCTTAGTAGTTAGATGTAATAATTTTCGACCCTTCGAAACTCTTAGTGGGTTACTTGTATCAACTCAGCTCTTATCCTTTTACTTGAATATTGATGATTTTTCCACACTTATGTTTGAAATTTTTTCTTTGCACAGACACACTTGATGATGCTTTCAAGTGTATGAGCAAGCTTGATAAGTTTGAGGAGAGGCATTTTAACCCCCGACCTGAATACAGGGTCATTGGTGAACTGATGAATCGTTTCAAGGAAGCCACTGGCAAAGAGAAGTTTCTACTTGCTCAAAAGTTGAATAGGGCTATGAGGTTGGTGGAGCAAAGGGAAGCTTTTGATCCCAATAATCCTGCCAATTATAGTATAATGCAAAGGGAGCAAGTGGGCCCTTCAGCACAAGTCATGGACGACGTTGAATTTGAGCCGAAAAAGCCCTCAATAGAAGATAGTGATGAAGAAGCAATAGAAGAGTTTGATGACATGAAAGAGAGAGATGATATACTTCTTGAGAAGCTTAGTGCTATTGACAAAAAGCTCGAAGAGAAGCTAGCAGCATTGGACCATACATTTGGAAAGAGAGGAAAGCTTTTGGAAGAAGAGATAAGGGAACTCGCAGAGGAGAGGAATTCCCTAACAGAGAAGAAAAATGTACCAATGTACAGAAAAGTAAGTCCAGGCCTTATTACTAGCTATGATAATTTATTGCAATGCTACATACATCTTTATAATCTTCTTAGATTATTTTGGAAAATTTCTTCCAGTTTTGCTGATTCACTGATATTATACTCTATCTTTGCGATTGAAACCTTTCAAACTTAAGTGTGCTCTCGCAGTTACTTCCTTGATTTTTGTTTCTATATTATGTTTCTTTCGATTCTTCTTGAATACATGTACCCAGCATACGTTCTTTTGGTACTTTACAGTACGTACTGTATATGACTTCTATCACTTGGCTTAAACTCCATAAGTTAGGTGATGATTATGTAGAAAGTTGCCAGCCTTTATGCAGCATACCTGGTCTCAATTACTCATTTTATCCACAATTCCTTGTCTTCAAAGAACAAATAACTCTGAAAAAAATATGAAATACTTAAATCTTCTAGTTTTTGTGATACTTCAATCTTCTAGTTTTTTTGATATTTCAATTTGATTGATGTGTGAGGTTGCCCAAGGTTGGGATACAAAAAAATTTCCTGAAACTATGTTGATGCTAATTTAGACCTATCATTGTCTATTCAGAATTTGGGGTAGTTGAGTGGGTCTCGATGACTTCTCATTGTCACAGCTAGTGTTTAAGGAATGTTATATTCCTTCGGTGGAGGTTAACTGAGTCTTGCACCTTACATGATAAAGGGAATAGGTGCTTGACATGTTAACAAATTTCAAAACACTATGTGCTTCCATTCCAACAGTCTTCCAGACATTGCCATATTATAGTCTATAAGTCTCTAGATGCTGACTGAGATTATTGTACTCGTGTTTTGGTTTCCTTTTATTTGGCTAGATGTACGCCTAAGATTTCATGCCCCCATAAAACTTTTAGTTTGATAAGTATATGGCATCCATAACACTTTTAGATTGATAAGTATATGGCATGATTGATTTCCTATAATTTACTTATACTTGAAAGATCTAGTGGCTTAGCAAAGATTATGTTGCAATTGTTCATGTTTTATGCATAAGACACTATAAAGTGACATTTGGGATTGAATGGCAGGGTTTTGATGTGCATTTAATTGATATGAACCGGACATGCAAAGTGACAAAGGTATGACTGCAATCTTCTTTTGTTTATCTCTCTATGTTTGATTTATTTCTATGATTTGACTATGTGTTGCATGCTTTAGGGAGGTCAAGTGATCAAGTATACTGCTATTTTAGCGTGTGGGAATTATAATGGTGTAGTTGGTTTTGCAAAAGCTAGAGGTCCAGCAGTGCCTATGGCTCTTCAGAAGGTATTTCATTTATCAAATACCTAGATCATTTTTCCACATATTGTTTTTATGTGTAGTTGATCAATGTCATGTTGGTAAAACATGTTATCATGTAGTCAGATGTTAATCTTAATGTTGTGGAACTTTGCACCTGTGTTGCAAGGGCAATGTATGGTTTAGCCTGTAATTTTCATGCGCGACAGAAACACAAACATGATTGCATAGCCATGGGAAATCATCAGTTCTTGTACGGATTATGGCTTCTTGTAGTATGTGTAAGGAATTATATTTGTGTATTTATCTGTCGAGTGATTCACAGTCACCCTGATGGTCATTAAGCTCTCAGCTTTAGGGGAAAAAGTAATGACTTGCATAGCATAGAAATCTTATTCTGAAGTAGTTATCACTAGTTTACCAATTTGAACATAATTCAAATTTCAAGATTAAAGTTTAGTTGAAATTCATGTGGCATAGTTAGATATTTCACCTTGTTTGATGTTACAATAATATATTTGATTTCTACTATGCTCCTCGGCATGTCATTTGGTGACCGCCCATAGATTAAGTAAGAGTCTATTGACAAGGATTTTCTATGCTACTTCCATTGTGAAATTTCCACATAGCTTATTCTATTAGGGTGGTTTAAGGCTTGTTGTTAGTGCTGTTCATAGATTCTACTGAGAAATGTAAATTGTACCTCTTTTGTACTGCTCATTATGAGAGAAATGTGAAGTTCTGGCTATTCACTAGTCTAAGTCTAAGAATTTATCTATATGTAATAGAGCACTGAGAATAGTCTATGGTTAATTTAAAGCCTGCCAGATGTAATTAGAGTTCAGTGACTACTTTTAGAGTAGTGGTTAGAGTTTCAACTAGGTGAAAACACTACTCACCTCACTTTAGGGTGTTTGGTACACTTGAGGTTGATAATGATGGTTAGACTTTAAGCTAGCATTCTTCGAATGTTACCCAATTTAATGTTCATTCGTTTATAATTTTCTCTGTCAATTCCTCTACTCTGAAAAACCATCAGCACGTACCTTTACACACTATCATCTCTTAACACTGCCTTACCTGCTTTCTTCTCCAGCTTTTTAAGAATTTTTCTTCTCAATTGGTTGCATGCACCTAAAATAGGGGAGTGGAAAGGGAATTCCGGTTTTTTTTAATAGACCAATTTAATTTTGATTTTTAGCTCCTTGGGATTGTTCACTCAGAATCATCATATGAGCAGGTTTGATCATTTAATCATCATTTGGCTTTTACCGGATGCTTAAGAGGTTTTCTCATATTATAAAAGTTATAACTAGTAAACTTTGTAGTGGCTTTGTACGGTACTGAGATAATGTATATGCTTATTTAAAGGCCTGCCACGGGTAATTAGTTTTTGCTTAGGAATTCACGTCCAGAAGAGGTGGCCATAGTGGAATGATAGGTATATAATAGCCAACAAGTGGTTCAATAGATTTATCACTGTTTATCCGCCCCCAAGAACGTTTTTAGAGGAAAAAAGAGGAGAGGTTATTGGACACACACACATTCTGCTCTACTGACCTTTACTATGCTAAGGTTCACAACTGCTTCTGGTATTGTACGTAGATCATCTCTAAATAAACAAGTTGTAGGCTAAGAAACTGCATTTACTTTTCTTGCGTAAACTGCGTGGAGGTTCCCTTTTATTTCTACAAATTTCATTCACCACGAATGCATGACTACACAGAGAATAGAGCTCATCTGAATTCATGACAATAGTGCATGTCATCTAATTATTATTGTTATTATTATTTGACATTTTCTTGAACAGGCATATGAGAAATGCTTTCAGAACCTCCATTATGTTGATAGATATGAAGATCATACTATTGCACACGCTATCCAAACATCATACAAGAAGACCAAGGTTGTAGAGCAATTCTGCCTTCTGTTTTTCATTTATCTTTGTTTCTCAACCTTCATATTTATGCTCTGGTTGGCATATCTATGCATGTGATTTTAGGTTTACCTATGGCCTGCAAGAACTACAACGGGTATGAAAGCAGGAAGAACTGTAGAAACGATTCTCAACCTAGCTGGCTTCAAGAATGTGAAGTCTAAGGTATCAACTTCCTGACTTTAATGAATAAGCAGCATCAANATCGCCTGTTCTGTTTTTCTTTTGCTTGTGGATATTTAAAACTGCTTGTGGACCTTGCTTCTATTTTGTCACTATTTTCAGGTTATTGGCTCAAGGAACCCACATAATACAGTCAAGGCTGTTTTCCAGGCATTGAATGCGGTGAGTATTAACATAGTTTGCAGTTTAAAGTTTATTCCTCTTGACTTCGATACCTTAAGCTGTTGAATCTTTTCCATTTTCCAGATCGAAACTCCAAAAGATGTCCAGGAGAAGTTTGGCCGAACTGTTGTTGAATCATACCTTCTATGATAGAACTTACACCTTTTCCCTCTTTCCTTTCAATTCTTGATCCATCTTTTCCCCCCCACCCTAACTTTTGGGAAGTGGATGAAGTTCAATCTATATGTAATTTTTGTACCGTGAAAGCCATAGAATGGGGGGAGCACTCGCCTTGCTGAGAGGGGAGGAAATGAGTTTTCGTCACACTGCAAGGAAAATAAGATGGATTTTGTTAACCCCCCTATTGACCATCGATCCCCTTCCCCAACACATTTTATTGATCTGTAGCTTTATTGTCATCAGCTTAATCATGTAGAGACTAAAATCTTTGCTTTCATCATTGTTGTCACGGCGATCAGAAGTACAGGCTGCCTAAAACCTCCGAATATGAGGCTTTGTTTTCATGTAAAAACTGATACATTTTCATGTGGGAAGAGAAGCTCGACGACGAGATTTGATACTCTTCAAGGCCCAAACTTTTCTTTGGGTATGTAAATGCAGGTGAAAATCCAAACTGAGGGCATTTAAAAGCTTTAAATCTCGCTAGAGGTAGAATTACACTTCCACATTGGGTGATGGTCTGATGGATGTAAAGCCTTCACTTGCCATTTGGAGCATAAATGAAAACTGCAACTCAATTATGTTTTGTGGCTTAAATACATAGTTGGGGAATATACTCCTAACCATTGAAGTATCTCTTGTTTCATAACTTACACTTGATTTTTGATGAGGAAAACTATAGAATATATCGACTTAGGTGGTGTTTACTTGGGTGTAATGGTAATTACAATGTAATGAAGATTTTGTAGTTGAAAAATTGCTTGTGGCTACTTATAAAATGTGTAATTACTAGCTTAGTTGTAAACACAATTACTTCGAGTCATGTAATGGTGATTATATTGGGTATACTAGAGTAATGGTGATTACATAGATTGATGTGATCAATTACACCTCTTTCAATCAATCCCCTCCATCCCTCCACTTTTCACCCCTAACTCCACTCACTAAATGATATGTTACATTGTGGAAAAAGTTTGAGTGACCTCAGGGTCACCAACCCCCTTTCTATCTCTCTCTAAAACCCACCCCTTTATTTTTATGGAAAAAGCAAATGGATAGAGAGAGACAGAGATGAGGGTTAGTGACTCTCAGGATAAGAGAATCACTCCCCTTACATTGTAATCAGACTTACCTCCAATAGTATTAATGTCTTTCATCTCTACTGAAAATTACTAGAAGTCCATTCCTCTTGTAAATATAATTAAATTCATGTATTTCATATAAAAGCCTAAAGTAATATGTGGTATTAGGTATATGTTGCTAGCTTAACTAGTAAACATACTATAAATATATATGAATCAGGGTGCGTTAACATGAACTGGAAGTACTTAAATTGAATTGAACTGAATGGGTGCTGAATGAATAGTAAAATGTGAGAAAAAGTAAGTTACTGTATTAACATGAACTGAATTGATCTTACTGAAATTAAATTGAACTGAAATTAGATTAAATAAGATAAAATGAACAAACCCTCAGTCAGGATCTCATTCAAAACCTCTTAGATAGATTAATATCTAACGTGTTTTCTTTTGAATCGTCCAAAAGAAAAATTTACACAAGCAGCCACCTGCTTACTTGTGTGCTTACGTTTGCCATACTAAAGCTAAATTACCTTTTTTTCTTTTGAGCAGATAAAGCTAAATCTTGACCTTTCTTTGTTGCTTTTTTTTTCTCATTTATTTAGTATGTTTTATTAATTTATCTTCATTGTTGTCATAAGAAAACATTATCATGAATTCATGATTCTGATTTCTGAATAGGAATACCCCACGTTCCGAGGCACCTCTCTACCTTGCACTCCAAGCTGAGCGCTTCCCGCCGCCTTAGCACGTTGGTGAGCCACTATAGTCCGTCTTCTATAAAGCTGCCTCATAATAAGATGCGCTACTATCACTTTTTACATTATCAATACTATTTTTAAGTCACTGGGACAATTTTCTTTATCATCAGTACACCAGATAACCAACTGAGCTAATAACTCTTGCTTTATAGTCATTGTCTTATGGCAAAAATACACGAACCTTCATTGCAGCTTGGACTTTGCAAGTAGCAAAACACCAAATGAAGTCAAAAAGATAGTGTCATCTTATTTTATCATTCATCACATACACAAATCACAACACATTCATGTCCTACTATATATATATATATATATAGCCTATAGAAATTTTGCTTCAACACTCTCTCTCTCTCTCCTCATCTCTCTCTCTCTCTCTCTCTCTCTCTCTCAAACAACAATGGAGGATGGGAAAACGGGCCATAAGGCCCATGTACTAGTCCTCCCATTCCCAGCCCAAGGCCACATCAACCCAATGCTCCAATTCTCCAAACGCTTAGCCTCTAAAGCCATCAAGCCCACCTTAGCCACCACAGCCTACATCTCCAAGTCCATGCACACCACCACTACCACCACCAGCCCAGCCCGCCAAGGCCCACAAATCCAAATCCGAACCATCTCCGACGGCTACGACGAAGGTGGCTCGAACCAAGCCGAGTCCAAAGCAGCCTACTTAGCTAGCCTCCGAGCCGTCGGGTCAAGAACTCTAGCCGAGCTGATCAAGAAGCTTAGTGAGGAAGGGGACCCAGTTAAGGCAGTCATATATGATGGGTTTTTTCCTTGGGCCTTGGATGTGGCCAAACAATTTGGGCTTGTTGGGGTGGTGTTTTTTACCCAAGCCTGTGCTGTCAATAGTGTTTATTACCATGTTCAGCGTGGGCTGATCCAGCTACCATTATTGGGGCCCGGTCCGGATACCGTCTCGGTCCCGGGTGTCCCGGAGCTCCAACCGTGGGAAGCACCATCGTTTGTGCACAAATACGGGTCACACCCGTTTTGGTTTGATGTGGTTTTGGGGCAGTTTTCTAATATTGATCAAGCTGATTGGGTGCTCTGCAACATCTTCTATGAGATGGAAAAAGAGGTCAGTATAATCCCTGTCCCTAAATAACAAATTTCTAAGTAAATCGGAAAAAAAAAAAAAAAAAAAACTTTCGAACGAGTAATACTCTTGTACAACCGTCTAATTAGCCGAGGATTCAATTTACGGGTGACTTTCAGCAACTTAAGAGTGATTTTTAGCGACTCAGGGGTGAAAATAGCTAAAATCATCCCTAAATTGCTTGAAGCCACCCTTAAATAGGTGTACCCAATGATCTGTATGTCAATTAAAAATTTGTCTATAAACTTGACAGGGTTTTTTTTGTTGGGAACCTCATAATTGACAAGAATTTTAGGATGAAGAAAATGGGGGAAATTATGAAACATCTGATACTATTTTAGGGACGAAGTAAATTTTTACTATTTTGATGTCATTTTGAGTTTCATGTCCTGTGACTTCAAAATTTTATAAACATTAACATCCAAATGTTGTGGCCTTGGGGATTGATAATCAGGTGGTCGATTGGATGGCAAAACTATGGAGAGTAAGGACAATAGGGCCAACAGTTCCGTCATACTACCTAGACAACAGACTGGAAGATGACAAAGACTACACCCTCCACCTCTTCAAGCCAAACACGGCCTTATGCAAGAACTGGCTCGACACGAAACCCAAAGGCTCGGTCGTCTACGTGTCATTTGGAAGTGCATCCAATCCGCCGGAGGAGCAGTTTGAGGAGATGGCATTGGGGTTAAAAGCCAGCCACCACAACTTCCTGTGGGTGGTGAGGGAGTCACAGCAGCACAAGCTTCCACAAGGCTTTGTTGAGGAGATCACATCTTCTGGGTTGGGCCTGGTGGTGGGCTGGGCCTCGCAGCTCGAGGTCCTAGCCCACGAGGCGATAGGATGCTTTGTGACCCATTGTGGGTTTAACTCTGTGCTTGAGGTGTTGTCCCTTGGAGTGCCTGTGGTGGCAGTCCCATTGTGGACGGACCAAGGGACGAATGCTAAGTATTTGGAGGATGTTTGGAGGGTTGGGGTTCGAGCCAGGGTCGATGAGAAAGGGATCGTGAGGAGAGAGGAAGTGGAGGAACGAGTACGAGAAGCGATGGATGGGGTGAAGAGGGAGGAGTTGTTAAAGAATGTGACGAAATGGAAAACGTTGGCTAAAGAGGCTGTTGATGAAGGGGGGAGTTCTGACAAGAACATTGATGAATTTGTTGCTTATTTAACTAATTTAAGTGTAGGAGCAGAATGTTAGTATGGCCAGGGTTAGCTTTCAGACACAATATCAGTGTGTAACAGATCCTACTTTGCTGGTTTTACATTATAATCTTCAACTACCAACTATGACATCCCATGCACAACTTCTAGTTTTCTGGTGGTTTTTCTTCCCCCCACCCGGTACTCGAAAGGAAGCAGCAATTATAAGTGACAGTGACCTAGGCCTGGTATGTCATGGTCGAAGTCCTAACATAGTGACGATGACCTAGGCCTGGTATGTCATGGTCGGACTCCTAACATACCAGACCAACTAAATAACCGGCACTGGCTGTCTGGCCCTGCCTATGCAGTACCACCAAGGGGTGCTAATCAAGTGAGTTGAGCTCGAGTTTAGTTCCACTCGACTCATACTTCTTAAAATAAAACCGAGTTTGAGTTCCGATATGTTTCCTTTTACCTATCTAGGACAAAAACAAACTATAGCCGTAATGACACCGCTACCATCAGACTGTGGATCACGTTAGCTACCTCTTTAAAGGTCCTCTGCTGAATTGGGTCCTGCAGAAACATGCTGCAAATCCCTCGTTCTCTTCCTTATCTCATCCAAGAGCTTTCAAATCCTGTGATTAGAAAATATTTTTTACCTGTAAAGTACTATTCCCTCTTTCTAAAAATATTAGCTAAATTCACTAATTCAAGTAATTACACTGTAATAGGGAACATTATTTCCGTGTAAAAGAGTATCACATAAAATATTTAGGACTAAAAGCTCACTCATGGTATGATTACTGAATACTGATTGCAGTATCACATACCAGAATTGTTTTAACAAAGTCATTGGAAGGCTGCTTCACATGCGGTGCTTCTCTTACTACTAGATAATAATGAACTAACTTCTACACTGTTCTTAGCTAGTCACTCACCTATAACCTAAGTCATTCAAATCTCTAAACCGCCAATTTTCTCCCAAACATTGGAAGCTCTAACTTACAATTTCCCAACAGCTATGAAGGATGTTAAAAATGGCAAAGAACCACATGTCCTTGTGGTTCCTTACCCCGCACAAGGCCACATCAACCCCATGCTCCAATTCTCTAAACGCCGGGCCTGGAAAGGTGTCAAGTCCACCTTAGCCACCACCGTCTACATCTCCAAATCCATACCTACCATGGTCCACCCATCCAAATACGGCCCATCTCCAAATCCCGACCCACCATGGTCCACACATCCAAATACGGCAATCTCCAATGGCTATGATGAGGGCGGCTTTAGCCAGGCCGAGTCCACCCCAGCCTACCTGGATAATCTAAGAGCTGTCAGCTCAAGGACCCTAGCTGAGCTGATTAAGAAGTTACATGGGGAAGAGGACCCAGTTAGAGAGGTTATCTATGATGGGTTCATGTCCTGGGTATTGGAAGTGGCTAAGCAGCTTGGTGTTATGAGGGTGATGTTCTTCACCCAGTCTTGTGCAGTGAACAGCATATACTATCATGTCCAACATGGGCTGATCCAGCCGCCACTTTTGAACCCTGGGCCTGAAACCGTCTCAGTCCCGCGAGTTCCAGAGCTTCAGCCATGGAAGGCACCATCCTAGATCCACAAATACGGATCATATCCGTTTTGGTTTGATATAGTCTTGAGTCAGTTCTCGAAGATTGACCAAGTTGATTGGGTGCTGTGCAACATCTTCTACGAGATGGAGAAAGAGGTACGTAATAGAACTAGTCATACTACTACCATACAAGCAAATAGTTGGTTGTCTAAGAAAAAATACCCTCTTGGGAATGACAAACGAGATCATTTCTGATCTTCTATTACTCATTTAACATTCCCCATTAAACATCTGCTACTTGTAGACTGAAAACAGAAGGTAAAGCCAGAATGGCAGAATCTATCCCCAAATCTAGCAAGAAAGCCAGGATGATTCTTTTGTAAAATCACCCTAGGAAGGAGTGGTCAGAAGAATTTAACTACATCACAGAACACCGATTAGTATAGCAGAAAGTCAAATGAATATCTTTGAGAAGGAGATTATTGGATCAAAGGAAATAATTCCATATTACGAAAGCAAAAAGTATGTTTTCCTACAGCAGAAAGCGATACCATATATTTATGAACTAGGGATGCTAACTAACAAATGATTTATGAAATTGTTATTAGGTGGTTAATTGGATGGCAAAACTTTGGAGATTGAGGGCCATCGGGCCAACAGTTCCATCTTATTACGTTGACAAAAGACTAGAACATGACAGAGACTACAGCCTCCACCTCTTCAGTCTTCACGCCAAACACAGCCTTATGCAAGAACTGGCTCAGTAGCAAGCCAAGATGATCAGTTGTCTATGTGTCCTTTGGCAGCATGGCCGACTTGCCTGATGAGCAATACAAAGAATTAGCATTCGGTCTGAAATGCAGCCACTACAATTTCTTGTGGGTGGTGAGAGAGTCAGAGCAAGCCAAGCTCCCCAAGGGATTCATAGAGGAGATTTCTGGACAGGGAATGGTTGTGAGCTGGGCCTGCCCCAGCTGGAAATCCTAGCCCACGAGGCAATGGGCTGCTTCCTGACCCACTGTGGGTTCAACTCCGTTCTCGAAGCATTGTGTCTCGGGGTTCCCCTGGTGGCAGTGCCACAATGGATGGACCAAGGGACCAATGCTAAGTTTGTGGAGGATGTTTGGGGAGTGGGGATCAGAGCCAAGTTAAACAAGAAGGGGATTTTGATGAGAGAAAATGTGGAGGGATGCATAAGGGAGGTGATGGAAGGGGAGGAACAGGAAGACATTAGAAAAAACGTGACCAAATGGAAGAAGTTGGCTAAAGAGGCAATTGATGAAGGTGGAAGTTCCGACAGGAACATTGATGAATTTGTGGCTTATCTAATGGGTCATTACTAGTTGATAGCAGCAGTCAGAAAATCAATGTGTACAGTGCTATATTGTTAGATGTCATGCAGAGGTAAGGCTGTATCCATTGACCACCGCACCTCACCATAGAGGTGGAAGCCTCGTGAATTGTATTGTTGTATCTAGATAGTGAGTTTTGATAATATGAAGGTGATCTAGTGCAAATCAATAAAAGCTTTCAATTTCTGCTTTTTGTATTTCTCTCCGTGTCCAATTTTCTCAACGTAGTTATAAGATAATCTAATTGATACCCAAACAAATAGATGTCAAAGAAAACTGACCAGTGTGGCCTTGAGCTTGAATATATAGGATATAGTTCATAACAAAAATTCTATACATGATCATAGCTAGAGATAAAAGCATATGGTATAGTACATAAAACAATACGATCATATTTACAATAAGGTGTCACTAGAAATGATACCTTAGTAATGAATTCTCTACTGAAAAGATATTGCTTCTCGAGCGACAATCAGCTCTTGTATGTTATCAGCATCACCAGCATCCAGTGGCAAAATGAATTCACCTTCAGCTGAGAAGTGATACTGCTCCCCAATGGCTCTTAATAGCTGGTAAACTTCAAACATAGAAGGCCTCTCCTTAGGATTTGGAGATACACAATTCAGTGCTACTTTGAGAAATGGGAACAGCTCGTGATCTAAACCCTTCCCAACAAAAGATTTGTCAATGGCATCTTTGAGATTGGAGCTGCGTGAGAGTTCCATAACCCACTCCACCAAATTACCCTTAAAGTCTTCTGGGGCTCTTGTCACATGAGTTGCCTTTTCGCCAGTGACTAACTCGAGAAGTACAGTTCCAAAGCTGTAAACATCCCCCTTTGGAGTAGCAACCAAAGTTCGTGCATATTCTGGCACCACATAACCCAGATCCCCAAATTCCCCGTTCACAAAGGTGCTCAAATGTGTATCAATTGGGTTCATGAGCCTCGCAAGACCGAAATCAGATATTTTTGGTACAAACTCAGCATCTAATAAAATGCACTTAGAGCTTATGTTTCGGTGGATGATGCGAGGATTACAACTATGATGAAGCCATGCCAAGCCTGTAGCTGCACCTATAGCAATTTTAAGCCGTGTAGGCCATTCCATAGAACTGCAACCATCTTCTACCTGATGCAACTTATCATGGAGATTACCATTTACCATATACTTGTACACCAAAAGCCTCTCCTTCCCAGCTATGCAGAAACCTAATAGGGGAACTAGGTCTGCATGCTTAACACGTCCAAGAGTAGCCATTTCAGACATAAATTCTTTCTCAGATTGTTGAGACCCCTGCAATCTCTTCACCATGTACAGACGACCATCTTCAAACGTTACCCTATATGTAGTCCCCATCCTTCCTTTACCAATAATATTTTCGTTGCTGAAATTATCCGTAGCCTTCATGAGATCACTCAATCGCATTTTTGAAACAGAGTCCTTGAACATGGAAACCTAGATATCAAAACGTAGTTAATGAGCATGATAAGGGCAAGTATATATTATATACTCAATGGCTTAAACATTGAACACAAACCTAACAATGAACTAAAATAAGATCCAACCACAAAAGATCGCATCAACTAACCTTGGTTTTCTTGGTTCCATCTAAACTCCTTGCCCATTTGTTTCCTTTAGGATCTTCCTCTTTCTTCTTCTTTATGGATACCTTACGTGCAAAGAAGAACATAGCTAGTCCTACTAATATGATACTTACAATCACCCCAGCTATCGCCGCAGCAACAATAACCCCAGTTTTGGACTTCTGTGCCTGGCAAGGGCTCAAACTATAACCACACAGCCCTGGGTTGTTGGCAGCGCTAAATGTTTTGAGCCGGGAAAGCTGGCTGATATTTGAAGGTATTTGTCCTGATAATCTGTTGTTATCAAGTCGAATGACATTGAGAAAGGTGCAGTTCGCAAGGTTCACCGGAATCTGACCAGAGAAACTATTTGAGGAGAGATCAAGTGTGGTCACATAAGGAATTATGACTGAGATATTAGAGGGAATTGCTCCATCAAGGTTATTAGAGGACAGATCCAAGTGCTGCAAACTAGTACAGTTCACAATCCCAAGAGGGAAGCTTCCCTTCAAGTTCATACTCGATAGACGAATGCTTAACACCCTATTTTCACTCGGGTGCCAGCAATCTATCCCTGTGAACGAGCAAATGAAACCTTCTGTATCATTGCTGAAATTCCATGTAGAGTTAAAGTTATTATCGGGATCTTGCAGTGATTCTTTTATGGACTTCAAGCAGAACACATCACTCTCATTTCCATAGGTCAAACAACTCATCAGTGATAACCAAAGACAGATACCAAGAACCTCAACGAATAATCTTGAGTTGAGCCCCATGTGCCTCATTATGTCCATCAAATAGTTCCAATCTATGTGTGTTTATGTCAGAGCTTATGACTAAAAAAACAATACCTCATCTCCATAAGATCTAATACCCAGCTAGAATCTGAAGAAGAACACCTTGTCAGAATTCTTCACTATGGATAATACACCCTTGACTTCACTTAACACTACCAATAAACCCCAAATCGTGAAACCAAACAACCAAATAACCTATGAGATCAGCATCAACTAGTATTATTCATGCATAGTACTTAGAATAATGAATTCCAGAAAACAATATGAGCAGTAAAATCTAACCAATAACTAAAATTCACAAATCATGGAATCAAAACAATGGAAAAAAGGACTTACCAGACAAAATCCCAGTACAAGTTTCAAAAGGGAACTTTAGTTTGGACACCAAATATCACAATTTTAACCAGATAAAAGTTTATTGACATAGCCAACCAACAAACAACCAGCAGATTGATAAGCCTAACCTCTGACTGTTGCCAATGAAATAAGCATCAAACTGAGATACCCACATAGTTTAATACTAGTAATAATCAATAATTCTCACAAAAAGTCTTAATAGTGATAAATATAAACAGTTCAATTACGGGTATTTTCTAGTGTGAAAATGAGAATATTCTGCACAAATATGAACATTAGACTTTTGACTTCCAAATGCGAAGACTGAACTTTGCAAGCAACCCAATTTTTATTTTATTTTTTTCTCTCTTTTTCTTTCTTCTACATGTGTTTGCAATGTATAGTTGAAATCATGCGGCGTAATGAACACACTGAATCAGAGCGAGAAATGCAAGATAAGTNAAAAAAAAAGGAAGTGAAGGAAAGATGATAAGTTCAAACGAGCAAAAAAGGGGGAAATTACTAGTATAAATCCTCACTAGAATTTGCGATATGAGGAACTAACGGGGGGGAAAAAAAAAAGTGCCGGAAAGTTTACCGTTGGGGATTATCGCCGGAGAGTTAGGAGTGATGAGAGAGAAAGCAGCGGGAAGGGAGGGGAAGAAGGAGAGAGAAAGGATTTGTTTTGGGATTTCCCTCTCGATGTCCATGCCTATCGGTGGGTCAGAGACTCAGAGTCAAAACTCAAAAGAACAAGGCTATGATGGTTGACTCGGTCAACCTTAGACTTTCTCTTTTTTTTTTTACCTTTTTTTTTCTCCTCGCAATTTGTCGCCGAATTATGAGATGAGTATTTTTTTATGACCGTCATTCACCACTTGGATATTTAAAAAAACTCTGGTGCCAAATGTGTATTTTTAATGGATCAAAAGCGCATATGAGCCCAAAAATTCGCCGCCGGTACCCAAAGGTTCAATTATCCTATTTCTTTGATATTGAAATACATTTCCTTGTTACGTTTTTTCACCTAAAATCACTTTAATCCAAAAAAAATAAAAACCCCTAACTCCCAATTTCCATGAGGATGAGAGAGGGGAAAAAAAAAAAGGAGTTAGGGAGGTGTTTGGGGGATTAAAGTGACTTTTGGTGAATAAAAGTAATAAGAAAATGTTTTTTGGTATGAAAAAAATAGGATAAATGATTTTTTGATCACCGGTGGCGAATTTTTTGACCTATATCGCTTTTGGTCAATTAAAAATACTCATTTGGCACATAAGTTTTTTTAAATAGTCAAGTGGAAAAAGGTGGTTATAAAAAATACCCATCTGGTAATTCGGCGCAATTTGTTATACCAAAAACTTGTATAGGTGTCAATTTTGACCGACCCGTTTGCCAGGTATAGCACCACCCAATAAAAATTGAGGTGACTTTCAAGTTGTGTTTTTGTTAAGGATGTTTTGCTATGTTTAACACTTGATGCATCGAGAGGTAACGTTATAATTAAAGTCGTTGCCTCTGGCATAAGTAGCAGCTGAATCAGTTGTCCAGCTACTAGCTTCGGATGCGATAATAATTTTAAGAGGGAAGGAAGGTAATATATGGGTATTTTTGTTATTTGTATGGAAAAGTTAACTTCGTTAATCCATTTTTTGTCAAATTATACTATTTCACCAAAAAAAAAAAAAAAAAAAAAACGACGACGACAGCAGCAATCCCGCAAAAAGTGGAGAAACTTAGGGTAGTTCCTTGCAAAAAAGAGAAGAGAAAAGAAAACTTATTTTAACTTAAACGATTTGTCTAAACTAAACTGAACGACCCTTAATGAATAATAACATGTGAGGAAATAATATAAATGAATTAAACTGAACTGAATGTATAACTTTTAAGTTGAAGTGAACACACCCAAATTAGTCGTATAATATTTCAATTTCATGGCCATCTTTGTTCAACTTGTACTTCCTTGATCCATTACTCGAGAGAAAAAAAAAAGGTTTTTTCTAGTTAAAGCCAGATATGTTTTTCAGACTCAACAAACATTGTAGACTTTGCAATGCACTCAGAACATAATTCTTGGTCCATGCATGCCACAATTCAGCCATAGCTACATCATCAACAAGTCGAGGAAGAATAAATCTTGAATACAACCAAGCGTTCGCTTTGCTGAAAATCCAGCTTCATTGGCTCTTCTATAGAATCTGTAGTTAATTAGTTGCACCATTCGAATTGGCTTGTATGACTAGAGAACCTGGTCCATCTGAAAGATTCTAATACATAATATGATCTGGAATCATCATTGTAGAAAATTTGGCGATCAACTGAAGGAAATTAGAAATCTATAAGTGATAGGCAAGAGTATTTGATGACACAAATCAAGCAACCGAGAAGGAAGAAATCAAACGGTGTTTAGTAATTTGGCTAACTCGATGGAGAATAAGATTCAATTGAGCAAATTAAAATCAATAAAATTAGGGATTCGCAAATCATTGATTGAAATTGTTACAATCAATTATTTCAATCACCCACTAAGCATGGATCAAATTGAGCTAAGCAAAAATCTCTACTTCAAAGAACCACCATTGACATGCTTGCCACATCATCATTATCTTATTATTCCACATAAAACTTGGGACAAAATCGACATAGTGTTAATTCTCGGTTGGAAGAAGCGCTATATTGGAGAGAAAACTATACACATAGTTGTGTAAGAAATAGTGGATAGTACGTAGTAGTGGATAGTACGCTTTTACGTGTTTGGGTTCTTCAAGTTAAATTGTTTTTGTTGCTTTGGAATGTTTAATCGCATTTATGGTTTGTTGTTTTCGTCTTATTTTTGTTGGAACCTAGCATTATCCATCAAACCGCATCAACTTTCAGCAAACTACAGCAATAAGTAAAAAGTTCCAACAATCTCCAACAACCTGCAACAACTCACAGCAAACAATAAAAAAAAAAAAAATCAGCACTTTTGAGTAACAAAAATCAACAATGCCATCAAACTCCAACATTTTGCAGCAAACTCCAGCATTCAGCAAAAAATTCCATCATTCTCCATCATTCTCCATTTCTAGCATTCCAAAAACCAGCAGTAAAGAACAGACCCTTATTCGAACAATTAATTCCCTAACAATTTACATTACCAATAGAATTATGACGCTGTACTGTATAAACCACCGCACCATGTTATTTACCACTTTATTTTCTTCCCTAGCTACGTAAGAAATGAACACAACATCCCATTTTGAGAGGGCTTGATGTCTAGCAACATCATCTTATAATTGTCCACACAAGTTGAAGAAGTCTATTGGTATTAGTAATTTGGCTTTTGGTAAATGGCTTTTTAAGCAGTTTTTTTTTGGACAATATAGATTGTTTGACCAACTGACAATCCAAAACTACAAAAATTGGTGTTTGGTAACCATCTTGCTCATTGGGCCTTTGAACCAAACAAGTTGAGTTTTGAAAAGTTAGGAGAGCGTAGCTTTTTGGGTTAACTTGTTGGATTAGTATGCAAATTGACAAGCTTGTCCAATATAATAATAATAATAATAATAATAATAAAACCGAAGATAAACAACATTTATGAATGATAGTCATGTCCTTGTCGGTCATTTTATATCTAAGCAGCTACTATTTACTGATAATCAGTTGATTTTACCAAACATATTTTTACAAGCAACTAGTGAAATAACCTAACACAATCAGCTAATCAAACCAGCTATCAACCATTAGCAATCAACTGACTGCCAAACAAGGCCGAACCGAGTCGATGTGGACCTTTGTAAGTGATTTGGTAAAATAAAATACTCCTAAAATTACCGCGCAATTTAATTTAAACAAACTACCGCTTTCAATTCAAAATTCAAACGACCAAAGACAAGTCCAACTCTGACGCATCTATCTTCTAGACGAAGAATGTTTTGCCGTTAAACAGTCTCCCCAAAAACAACAGAATTACTCGAAACCCGTAATAAAAAAAAATAAAAATAAAATCCCCAATTTCATTTTTTTTTTCCCAATATTTAAATATTTCCACTTTACATAATACTAATGATATTCCTCTGTAGGCTAGTGCAGTGAGTTAGTGACTAGTCTGTCAAAAAGCAAAAAAAAAGGCAAAGTTGCCCTAGAGTAGAGTAGCCTCTCTGTGACTCTGTCGGAGGGTAGCCAACGAGAGGAGAGAGAAAACAAAAGAAAGCGAGAGAGAGGTGAGATAAAGCTTTCGCTGTTCCTCTCTCTCTCTCTCTCACATCCACTTTCCTCTTTCTCTCTCCTCTTTCTCTATCTAGGGATTGCGCACTCTCTCTCTCTTTCTCTCTCTCTCACTGGAGATCACTACTATGGACTCACTGATGAACAATATCCAGCTCAATCCGCCGCTCTCCTCTCCATGATTTCACCCGTTCTTCTTTCTACGATTTGGTAAGCTTTCTCTCTTTAACTCCCTATTTGTTGTTTTAGGTTTTGATCGATCGCTCATTTGTGCTGATATCAAGAAATTTTGGTGAAATTTGGTGTATGATGTGTTAGTTTGGCTCGAAAATTGACGAAAAAGTGGACGGAATTTTGATGATTACTGCTGGAATGATATGTTGTAGTTTAGAGAACTTTTAGCTGCTTCAGCTTGGTAGAGCTTGGTAATGGTGCCTTTTTTTTTTCTGTTAGGGAATTCTAGATCTGAATCGCCTGATTTTCGTTTGCTTTTTTGCTTTATTTTCTGGAGATTTTTGGTCATGTGTGAGGAAATTGGCAAGAAATTTGAGCTACTGTGGTTTAATTTACTCTGAAATGTGCCTTTCTAGGGTTTCGGTAGATCTATTTGGTGCCTCAACAAGTTCAAGTTTCTGATAACTATAGTAAGTTTATTTTCTTTCGTTTCACTTACTGAATTACAATTTTGTAGACGTCATTTCGTTGTTGATGTGTGTTTATATTGGATATCTGACGGCTAATTGCAATTTTAATGAAGTACAGGGTATAGCTTAGAGTAATGAGGATCTAAATAATTGGTATGGTTAGCTACATTTTTGCATGGGCTCATTTGAAAGAGTTAAGATCATATATGTGACCTAATTCAAATAGTTTTTGCCATTTGAATTTTTTATGTTGATGCTTATGCTGTACAACTGTACAATACTTGTGATCTTTGGCTCATTAGTAAACTTTTCTTGCGATGTCTTGTTGGTTGGAGACTTGGAGTTGGTAGAAGATAGTGTGTGGAGTGGTCAAACAACACTGTGTTTGTCCTCTCACTGTTTAGATTTGGTTTTGATATGAAGTTATAGTTCTTAAACGAAAAACCTAAAGCCAATCAAGCCAAAACAGTTTGTCTGTCGCTATACTTGGCCGTGGTGGTCGTTTAGAACAATCCTATTGGGAATAAGCCATTTTTCGGAATTCAAAAAGTCTCTTTAATTTTATTTTGAAGTGACCTTCAGTCCTTTACGCCATCTATATTTAGAAGATATTGCTATCAGGAATCACCTAAAGGCAAAAGAAGTTCATATGATCTATAGTCTGATGAGCAGAATTACTAGCTTGCTTTTGGTTCAGACAGCCATCTCAACTTGTTTGTATTAAATAAAATCGAGTTTGGTTCCCTGATTTTAACGACATTGATACAGTTTATGTCACTTAATCTACTATATGGTCTTCATGCTGCACCATCTAGAGACTTGCAAATACATCTCATAGACAATGCAATCATACAGTTGATCTTCTTAAAAATGCTTGTAACTCTATATCTCAGCTTTTTAACTACTGTAGTATTGCTGCTTGGAGCTGGGAATGATGAAGTGTATTCTTGTGTGGACGTTGTCTAGGGAATAGGGAAACGCATGTTCATTCTTGGAATATGCTTTGCCATGATCATGACTGTATAACACGCTCGTGGTTGGCAGAACTTATTTTTAATGATTACTGCTCTTTTTCCCAGGTCTTATCATCAATGGAAGATACCCAGTGTGTTTCTGTTCTCATAGAGTCTGCTACATCCAAGATACAACAACTTCAGAAAGCATTTGCTGAGCTCGAGAGTCACCGAGCTGTTACCCTCAATCTGCAATGGAAAGAGCTGGAAGCCCATTTCCATGGGCTAGAGAAGTCATTGAAGAGGCGTTTTTATGAGGTGGAAGACCAGGAGAAGGAATATGAAAGCAAAACAATGGAGGCACAGGAAGTTTTAGAGAAACATGAAGCAGCTGTTGTGGCCAAGGAGCAGGCTTCCCTGCAAAAGCTTCAAGAGAAGAGGGATGCTGCCATGTTTGCTATTGTAACTGCTCGAGAGAAGCACCGGAGGGTATCAAGTGAAGAATGTGCTGAAGTCATTAGTGAGGTCCAAAGTGGAAGAACGATGGAAGAGACTCCTACCAATTCTATGATATCAGATATTACTTCTGAAGACATAAGTAGTGCAGCTGAAGATGGAAGTCCAGAAGTGCAGTCAGCTGAAAGTGGAATTGAAGAGGTGATGTCTTATCCTGAGCTAGTTAAACTATGTGAAGAGATGGATGCAGAGGGCCTTCATAATTTTATATCTGACAACCGCAAGAATCTTGCATCAATGAGGGAGGAAATACCACA
Organism: Mesembryanthemum crystallinum; assembly: GCA_030267885.1. Lineage (NCBI taxonomy): Eukaryota > Viridiplantae > Streptophyta > Magnoliopsida > Caryophyllales > Aizoaceae > Mesembryanthemum > Mesembryanthemum crystallinum. The sequence goes on from BSSO01000532.1 coordinate 22,525, forward strand.
GGCATTGAAGGCTGCAGCTGATCCTGCTCATTTGGTTCTGGACTCACTGAGTGACTTCTACAGGGGCGATATCACAAACTTGGATGCAAAGAAGGATTCTAGTCTTCTGGGTCTACGCCGAACCTGCATCATGTTGATGGAGTGCCTTAGCATTTTGTTTGTGAGCTTGGATACTGTCTCTGTTTCTAATATAATTTCAGAAGATGTGAAGGTGCGGGCAAAAGCTATTGCTGAAGCATGGAAGCCAAAGCTCAATGAACTTGACTTAGAAGCTGGCAGTGGAAACTCCTTGGAGGCTCATGCATTTTTACAGCTATTGGCGACTTTTTCAGTTGCATCTGATTTTGATGCAGAGGAGCTGAAGAAACTAGTGCCTTTGGTTTCACGCCGTCGCCAAGCAGCTGAACTGTGCCGATCTCTTGGGTTATCCTACAAAATGCCAGGTTAGTTTTATTTTCTACATGGTAATCAATATGTGCAGAGTTGATGCCCAATGCTTTATGATCTTAAACATACATATAGGATATGTTTCAGTGTGCTTTTCCTGTATTGTTGGATCCTTTTTCATGAACTCAGTTTCCTTCAAGCTTTTGTCCCATGGCTACCTAAAATATGGGGTGATGGGCGAGGGTTTGTAGGAATTTGAATGGTGGAATTTTATCAGTGATCCTGGATATGAGTTAGATTTAGCCCAACTATAAGGATTCTTTGTGATGTACTCAAAACCCATTGCTTCAGTTATCTTTTAAAAATGACTTGGACACTGGCTCACTGCTTGAACCTAAGAAAATTACTTGGAAACAAGTGCATTCTGCTGCTAATTGTCTTGTTTAGCTGAGAGAAATGATGTACAAGGGTAATGTCTCTTCCCCCACCTTATGCTTGGGTACTTATGTGGACAAACTCAAGAAAATATTTGGTAATTTTTAACAATTCTTCGCTTTATGCTATAGGAGGCCTGCAAATCCTGTAGGCTTCCACCTTTGCTTTGGCTATAGGTCCTGCACCATCTTCTTGTCATGGTCTGGTCTGCACATTGACAGCAATGGTAAATGCAATAGACCGCACATTAACTTCAAGTTGCTGGAATCTTCAGGTGTAATTGAAGTGCTGATTAACAGTGGCAGACAAATTGATGCTGTTAATCTGGCCTTCCAATTTGAGCTGACTGAGCAGTTTCCACCAGTGCCTCTGCTGCAATCCTACTTGAAGGATGCTAAAAAGGTTTCTTCTCCAGCTAAGCCTGGAAATGTATCGCCTTCATCTTCTAATGCACAGGTCTTTTTTTGAATTCTTCCATTCGTTTTCAAAGTCCGATATTGTTGTTACTTGTGTTATTGTTTCTATGTGGGGACCAAAGTAACCTTAGCTGCTGTGGTGGTTCATTTGAAAAAATGTGGAAAGAGTGACTAGGGCTTTACATAAGAGAATCAGGTTATTATTACTATGTTTTGTTATTTCTGAAGGTAAATAAGTTTATCAATTTAGCAGGCTCCTATCAGCTATGTGTTAAGCACGTAAGAGAAGCACGAAAGAGGATGCCATTATGTATACTTTAAATACATATCATTTGGTGATATTTAGGTTCTTTTAGAGGGATTTCTAGCATTACTCTCACTCTCTCTCAAAAAAACTCACACACCCACCCACCCACCCCCCCCCCCCACACACATGCACACACAGTCCCCACACATGTATCATACTTTTACCTGAGCCAGGCTGTTGGACAATGTTTTACCTTTCATTCCCAGCTAAACTGATTTTGTGTTTCAGAACAATGAGGTCAATGAACGAGAGCTCAGTGCCCTGAAGGCAGTGATAAAATGTGTTGAAGAGCACAAGCTTGAACAACAGTTCCCTCTCGACTCCCTTGCAAAACGCGTTCTACAGCTCGAGAAGGCCAAAGCAGACAAGAAACGGGCAACTGAAGTAACCAAGCCTCAATCCAAGAGGCCCCGAGCCACCAACACAGCATATGCATCTACCAACACAGCATATGCATCCACCAACACAGTATATGGAGCCACCAACTCGGTATATGGGCCCCGCATCACTAACATTGTCCCCAATGGTTCCCCATATCAGCCTAGGCCAACAGATAGGTACCCTCCTCCACAGTATGTGTTCGACAACAGACCCTATGTTTACCCTCCCGGACCACCTACTGACAACCACTGTGCTCCTGTCTTGGGCGCCCCTGCTTACGGTTTCGCTCCTCCTCCTCCAGGTCATGGCAATTACTATGCAAATGGCTACCAGTACCAGGCCGGCCCGGCCTACCTTCACTAGTTAGTACTGATGCTAATTGGTGACTCTTATGATCTTCTGATTTTTAACTGCTTAGCTTTTAACCCTTTGTAAGATGCTGGGTAATGTATGTGTAATCTTAGTACTTAGGCAGGAAAAAAAAGCTGTGAAAATCGAAGAAAAAAAAAAAGAAAAGAAAAACCATCTAGTGTTGTTCTAGCCCCTTTCAGTTCCATGTGTAATCAGACCTTTCGATGCTCTAATATATGGACCGTGTTTTATGTTATAGGAGTACATTTGTTGTTGTTTGCCCATGTTTAGTACTGCCATCTTCGATCTGTGTTCACGATCATGAGTTTGCCATACAGATCATGAGTTGACCATTGTATGGCGGAGTTGGTGTGGTGCTGTGATTGAATTAGGAAGTGCAGTGCGCAGCGATTGGTGTTGAGATGTGCCCAGTCAATTTGATGCCTGTTTCACCATATGTTTCTATTTTGTGTCTGAGTTACGTTCAGAGTCGGAATGTGGCCACCATGTCCTATGGGATAATGTGGATTTAGACTGTTTGGCAAAACAGAGTTCACAGGTTTCTCTGATCTATTTTGATACAAGTAATTTTGTGAGCTCTGACTATTATGTTTAGATAGATGGAGTATTATTATGGATGAAATGCCAATATGCTATATGGATATTTTGGTTATCTAATTTACCAATACCATAACTATTGATAGAAGACTGAAGAGAGAGCTTCGAGTAATAATTTAACGGCCTAGGAAGTTTGGGGAGGGGCAATAAGGCTGTAAAGTTAAGAGTAATGCTACATACATATCAGATATGGACAAAAACCATCAATAACTTATTAAGTAGAATTCGTTTGACCTTGTAAAGGATGGGTATAAAATTGGTGAATTAAGGCTTAAACCTGTTTGCCAGTCCGTCAAAAAGACAAAAATCATGCTAAATGCGGTCCATCCCTATATTTGATTAGCCCTAGTCAATAAATCCTTCTGCAAAACGTACCAACAAGAATCAGATTTAGGTAGACGATATGCCACAAGACTTGTATAAACAGAAGTATAAGCACAAAACATTTTGGATTTAATTTTTATTTTTAAAACTAAAAAGTGACGATTGGCAACAATCCCGAACAGATCCTGGTTTATTTCCAACACATGCCAAATCCAAACACCTGACCCTCTCAAGAATATTGGTACATCAAATGGGCTTACTCACTTTTTCAAGAAATTGAATGAAATGTCACGCAACGACTAGATTTGGGGTCCTATGTAACCTTCTACCCAGCCCAATGTTTTGGCCTTTTTAGGTTAACGGGTGTGAGAAAACAAGAATAAAAAAAAAAAATTCAGGAAAAATCCATCCATTTTCCTTTTTTCCCTCCAAATTCCATAGCCATTGATCATCATCATCATTCATTCATCATTCTCTATTCAAATTCAAACCCTCGTCTCTGCAATTTTTCCCGGCATAAATTTCTCCGGCGACAAAAATGAGGATATCGGAGCTAAAATCGCCGGACCTCCGGCCACAGCAAGACTCACTCTCTCTCCTCCTCTCCCAACTCGAGTCCCTCATCAAACAATCCGAGCTTCTCTCTCCTCATTCCCCTTTACCTCCCACTCTCTCTCCTCAGTTCCGCCAATGTCTGACTCAACTGAGTCAACTTGCTCCTTCCTCATTCTCCAACTCCGTCAAGCTCCAGCTATGGAAGCTCAGCTACCGGCTATGGAATGCTTGTGTTGATCTCTCCAATGGCGGCGCTGCTCGGGACCGACACGTGGAGCTCCGTCAGGCTTCTGCTGATATTCTCGCCATTGCCGGTGATGTTGATGGAGTACCGTCACCGGCGTTGAAGGCGGCGTCGTTTTACTACAAGACGGGGTTGGTGTGGCACGAGATGAGGAAGTTTGATTCGGCTAGCGATTGCTTCGAGAAAGCTACGGATCTTGTTTCGAAGGTGGATTTTGATTCGATTTCTGACCTAGGAGAGAGAAAATTGCTGTTGGAGCTTAACATCGCGAGGTCTAGAACTGCCTGGGAGGTTTCGGAGCGAAACATTGCGGTGACGCTCCTGAATCGTTCGAAGAAATTCCTGTTTGAAATGGCGGAGAATTATAAGGTGTTGGCGGAGCAGTACTTGGCGTTTGGAAAGGCGCTGTTGATGAAAACTGAAGGTTTGGAAGCGAACGAGGCGTTGAAGCTGATGAATGAGGCGTTGGAGCTGTGTGAGAAGGGGCTTAGAGTGGTGAAGAAGACGGAGGAAACGCTGAGCTTGAAGTCTCTGAGGGATAAAACGCTGCGTTTCATAGCTGCGTTGCATCTGCAGAGGGAGGAGTTTGAGAGTGTTATTAAGTGTGTGAGGGTTTTAAGAGATCATAGTGGAAACAATGCTGATCAGCACCCGAGCTTGAGTGTCTTGGCGATGAAGGCGTGGCTTGGGTTAGAGAGGTTTGGCGAGGCAGAGAAAGAACTGAGGGAGATGGTGTTGAATAAGGGGATTCCGGAGACTATTTGGGTGTCGGCTGTGGAAGCTTACTTCAAGGCTGTTGGGGTGGCTGCGGTTGAGACAGTGAAGAGTGTGTTCATGGGGTTGTTAGGGAGGTGCCAGGTCAGCGCTGGTGCGGCAGTTCAGGTGATTTATAGGGTGATAGGGGAGGGTGGCGGTGGGGAAGGGTCGAAGATGAGGGAAAAAATAGCGGTGGAGCTGGCAGCGGATGAAAGGGTGGTGACGCTTTTCACTGGGGAGGGAGCAGCAAAAGAGAGGACTGCCTTACATGCTGTCCTATGGAACTGGTGAGGCCTTACAACCATTTGTTTTTGAGGTTCTGTATTATCCATTATGATAATGCCTTTGTATGATTTAGGAATTCAACTTGCATATCATCTTACAGCTTAGTACTAGAACATTGGTGTGGAAACCTTGCAACTAGCTGTTTACTGAGTTTATTGCTTCTTTAGGAGATTAATGCTTGACCAATTTGTTCCCCATCTTACCTCCTTCACTGAGGACTCTAAAATCATCTCTCTATTGGGACATATTGTGAGGTTAATTGTGACCTCTTTTTACTGTAAGTGAAGTCCCAAAGAGTGTAACAAAAAGTACTCGCACAAAATATCCCATATTACGGATGGCATGCTGCCTTAGGGTGAAAATGTATTTGTAAATTCATGTATATGCCTGCCATGTTAGCATCATTGGTGTAAAATAAGAAATTTGTTTGAGAAAGGATTGGATAATTTGGGGCGATACTGATGAAGTATGAAATAGCTTGAGGAGCTCACCAATGGCTGCAATAATGTGAAAAGCTATTGGTGTAAATTAAGCCACAAATGACTGGAATATGCAACAATGAACCCCACCAATTCGGGTGAGAGATTACGGAAATGAGTGGTCTTAGTGAGGAAAATTTGAACTTTGCCTAATTTTGTTACAATGTATACCAGAAATTCGTATACATATGCCAATTCCTCTTCAGATAATGAGTCTGGCTGTGTCTTTCACTGATTCTGAGCNAAAAAATAAAAATAAACTTGTGCCCATTTTTCTCACCATGTTTATTCTTCTGAGCAGTGGTGCAGCTCATTTTCGGTTGAAGGACTATAAGTTGAGTGCGGAGTTATTCGAAAAAGCAATGCTTTATGTGCCTTCTGGCGTTGAGAACAGAATTCTTCGAGCAAAGGGTTACAGAGTTTTATGTCTGTGCCACCTGGGTCTGTCCCAGCTCGATCAAGCTCAGGAATACATTGATGAGGCGGAAAAGGTATTTATCACCCATCAAAGGACTGATCTATGTAGTGTAGACTTATAAAGATAAATCGGATAACGTATATGCTGCGGTTGGTTTTCATATGTGGCTCCTGTCTCCTGATACCTTCTCATTTCTCTGCAGCTTGAGCCTAATGTAGCCTGTGCATTCTTGAAGGTGTGTCTCTCTCTTTTCTTTTGTTTCTGTTTTAAAGACCATCAGGTCTTGGTTTTATGTTTTCATGCCGTTTGTTTCTCTTCGGATTTGAGCAGTTCAAGATCTATTTGCAAAAGAATGATCCTGGTGCTGCAGTAACACAGATGCAAGCAATGATGAGCTGCACGGACTTTACTACAGAATTCCTCTCTCTGTCCGCCCATGAAGCGGTTGCTTGCCGTGCTCTTTCAGTCGCTGTTGCCTCATTATCTAATCTCCTCAACTTCTACACCTCAGGAAAACCAATGGCAATAGCTGAAGTTGTGGTGCTTCGCACTATTCTCGCAATTCTTATCCAAGAACTTGGTAATGAGCTCGAAGTCTTGAAATTCATGAAGAAAGCCCAAGCTCGGATGATTGAACTTGGACCTGATAATTTCTTTGGGAAAGGAGAGGTAGGAAGACGGGAATGTAATTGGATTGCAACAAATTCTTTCAACATAGGGATAAAAGCAGGAGAAGAGAAGAACTATGAACTTTGTGCAGAATTCTTGAGCTTGGCAGCTGACTTTTATGGTGTTAAGGTTGATGGAGAAGCAGAAGGAAACAGTTTAATGGTTTGTAAATCAATTGTCTTGGCTGTTTGTGCAATGCTGGCAAATGAGAAGCATAAAAAGGTTGCAATGCTGGATGCAGAAGGGAAAAAAGCAATTGAGCTGCTAGACAGAGCAGGAAAGGTACAAATCCTATTTTCTTCTTAAATAGATGATGGTAGTGTACGAGTCTGCTCTATGTAATTCTACTAATACTTGCGTGTAATATACTTCCAGTTAATGAAAACATTACCAACCATGGACAAACTAGCTGATTCTCAAGACAGCAGTCTCGATCCAAACATTTATTTCATATACACCTTGAACGCATATGAACTATACGGAAGGATCAATGATTCAGGATCCCAGCAGCTCCTAGTGAAGAACTACGCCAACTCAAAAGCTTGCAACCCAAAGCATCTTCTTCAGATAGGCCTCAGTGCTTCACAGGGTCCACAGCTTAATCCTGAAGTAGCCACATTCACTCTCAATGCTTGCCTCTCTGCATTACTAGCTTCACCCTTCCCAGATTATAAAGATGTGGCTCTTATAATAAGAAGATTAATCTCTATAGCTGTGGTTTACAAGGGAGATGCAGATGACGAGGTGGTGTACAATCTATATAAACAAGCATATAGGATAATGGTGGGGCTCACAGACAGCGAGTACCCTGTTGCTGAGGGGAAATGGCTTGCAACTACAGCTTGGAATCGGGCAGCAGTCCCAGTGAGGCTTGGGAAGGTTGATGAGGCAAAGAAATGGATGAGTATGGGGTTGGACCTGGCAAAGAAGGTGCCAGGGCTTGAAACTTATAAGGCCTGTATGGAAGATTATATTTCTGGCTTTGAGAAGAAGATTTAAGAGGATTACAAATAGCTGGAGACGAGGTAAATGAGGTAGTCATTTTATATACATAAGAGGTGAAAATTACAGGAATGGTAGATATTTTGTATACATAAGAAGAGGAAATTTAAAAAGACAACAAATCTGGTTGATTATGGAAATTTAATTCAAACCTTTTAGTTTGTCATCGATTCATATTATTAGATAAAATGGTTAGTATTACACGGCAATCATGTAGTACAAAAGATGTAAAATATAAAGCCTTTTCTTTTCTCAGACATGAAACGTATTTGTTACAGTATTGTTTTATCAAGAGAGCAACACTTAGTTGCTTTATCTGCTGTCCCCCCTCCTCCAACCCCCCCTGCCCCCTACCAACAACAAAGGAGGAATGGTTTTCAATCCCTCCACCCCCAAAATAAGAAGAAAAAAGGAGTGATGTTGGTTATACTCCATGTCTATCTTGCATTTTCTCACACGTCAATATGAAAACTAGGTGCTAGTGAAGCCTTTTAAGCTGCTAATTTAACACCATTGAAGATAGAAGAGATAGAGTGATAGGTGACGCCGACGGTGATCATTTTATGGTTAGAAGTCCTTTGAATTCACTTGCTATATGACCAAACCAATAGCTAATGATTATGCTGCTCATCTTGCAATATATAGAGGATCAACTTTGAGGCATACAGTGATGATATACCTTTAAGAGACTGCAAAACTTATGAATTCTGTTGGTACGAAATATTCTCAGCGATCATATTGCTCATATGGAATGTATTTCCCTCTTCCAAGTAGATTGTCTTTTTGTGAGAAGCCAAATGACTATTGAATTGTTTTGCAAAGATGCAATCCGAATATAAATAATAATCTCCGTTATCTGTACATATCTGTTTAATAAGAATTGTTTGGAGTTCTGATGACTCATTGTTGTTTGACAAGAGCTGGTGAAAAGGCTTATACTTCATACTGAAACTACGAGGATGCAAGTGCATTTGCGCTATACTACTATGACAAGGTAAATCACAAGTGAAAGTGAAATGGTCATGTATTTTGAGGCATTTTTACTGTTATCACGTATCACCTGAGTTGTTCTTTAATGTGGAGCTAATATCCGCAGAATGCTAGTTAGCATGTTCTTGAGATGATCTATTTGTTGTTAAATATCTATTCTAATGTCAGCAGTGAGATTCCTGTTTAAGATGTCGGTCCACCTTGATGGCTGATACACATTATTGCAAAATAGTAAGTTTTTATTTATTTTTACCATCATATATGATATCTATATCTGAAAAGCTAGATTGTTATCCTTTTTCCATGGACAGTCTCAAATTTCAGCGTTTTTAATGTGGAAAGTATATAACGTTGTGCCTGTCCATGTTTAACTTGGTTGGGTGTGATAAAATAGATAAGGAGTCTCACTTTGGTACAGAAGATTTTCTCACGTACATTTGAATTGTTTAGCATTGTTTTTGACTTGAATTATTCTACATTTGGTTCAAATTTTACACTTCCATCTCCTAATTGGTAACAATATTGCTTATGAGTGTGTGTGGGCTTTTTCATAAACACTTTACTCCTAAGTTAACACAATATGGTTAATAAACTTAATTTGTTACATTATCCAAATACAGGTGATGCCTCTCACGCGTTTCAGGTCCAGGAGGAGGTGCATTCTGTATGACACGGTTCACTTGTTGAGAAGCGCAAGCTGTATGCAAGAAAATGTCTTTGAATTGTCTCTTGACATGAGAAGAGGCGAGGGGCTTGGGAATTGGAGGGACGAGCTTATCACATTCAACAAGTCAAATGCAAACACACGACAAATCACTAGCATTAATGTAATACCCCAAGGATTTGATGGTTGAGGATTTAGCTTAAATG
>BSSO01000533.1:0-32008 GCA_030267885.1 Mesembryanthemum crystallinum
CACCACAACCAATTATTCTTGTATGAGGTGGCAACATACATGAGCCATTTTTTCTTTTTCATGGTACCAGACTCATATATGAGGCCGCCTCATACAAGTTTTTGTGCAACGCAATACCATTATGAATTAGCGTAAGCGCTTGTTAGTATATTCTACATTGCTTGAGAAACAAGTATGACTAACACTTTTATACAAGTATACAACCGTTTTAACTAGAAGTGTTCAAAAATATTTGAATCCAAAAATCCTATTCGGAAAATTCGAAACTCGATCCGAAATTATCGGAAAAAATAAATTGATTGGAATTTTATAAATTTTGGATAGTTTTGAATATTCGAAATATAGATCCAAAATTTTCGAATATGAGTTTGAACATTAGTTCGAAAAACATATGATCAAATATTCAAAAATTTGAATCAAATATTGTTTGATGTGCACGCAATTGTATGATGTTAACTTAAAAACGTTTATCTAGGATGGTATTTTTGTAGTATCATTGTACAAGGGTTGTTATATACTCCCTTTGTTCCTTAAAAACACTAACATTTGTTTTTTGCATAACAACCAATGCAAGGTTATTTTTGTATGTGCTTTCTAATTTGACCCACCACATTAGTGTTTATCACCATAAATTTTTTACCCAAAAGAGATATGGTTATGTTTTTGAGAAACATATAAATAAGGAAAATGGTAAAAATTTAAGGAACGCAAGGAGTATGTTATTATTTCAATTGATTTAGACAGATGTGATGCAAATATCCTTCATATACATGAAACAATGTTACAAATACGACACATAATTGAATAAAGGAATAATTCAATTTTAGTGCCCTGATATGTGGTGTAATAATAAACTGTTGCCCTGTCATTTGACTAGTTCTATTTTGGTGATGTAATAATTTTAAAATATTTCACTTTAGTATCATAATCTAATTTCGTTAAGTTGACTATTATTGTAAATAAAAGCATACCTCTCATCGACTTTGAAGTTTTTCTCACTCAGATTTCAAATTTATCTCCTTTATTTGATTTTTCAAATATTATACTAATCGAGTTTCAGAACGAATGGGACTTCAACTAATTGGGCTTCTACGGCCACAATTTTTCAGCCCGGAGAGGAAGATAGAGAAATACTAGGGTTTTTTCCGTTGAGCATAATTGAAAGTACAGAGGAAAATGATTACTGGAAGACATATTGTCTTATTTTAAATTTGGGTTTTGGCTAGTGATTGCGCTAACAGCTTACTTAACGAAGTAAGGTCAAGTCATTAAAATGAAATATTTTTTCAATTATCATGTCACCGAAATAAAATCAGTTAAATATTAGAACACCAATTTATTATTACACCAAATGTGAAGAGATCGGAATGGAATTTTTTGCACGGGGAAATAAATGAATGAGTGGAGTGAAAATGAGACGTAGTTATTCATAGGATAGGACGGATTGTGTTCATTGTTGAATGTTGACCGTTAAAAAAACTGGAAAAACCGTAGAAATTGTGTACTCTCCGCGAGGTGAGATGAGGTGTATGAGGGGCAGAAACGCCGTACACCAAAACTGATTATGGTCCCTGGTCCCCCTTCTGGATTCCCCACCACCACCTAAGCCGCTCAGAATCTTTTATTTGAAAATCTGACCGTTGGGGTTGACACTTTGAGAGGCTGCTGATGTAGCAAGTGCGACAGACAGACAGACTGACAGGGCGTGGGACAAGGGTGGGCCCCACTTTAGCTCATTCTTCGAGGATAATTGACGTGACACATCATCCATTATTATTATTATTATTATTATTATTATTATTATTATTATTATTATTATTATTATTATTATTATAATCAAAAATTTCTTTTATTCTCATGCTATTATCCTATCTTTCCAGCGCCGCTTTGCCTTTTCTATTTGAGGTTTGCTATAGAGTCTCTAGTAGTAGTGTATTCGTTTTATTCTCTTCTTTTTATTTTTGTTTTGATAATATTTTACACCCTCATTTACTTTAATTATTATATTCCCTTCCTTCTAAAAAAACTCCTTTCTTTTAGAAAAAATAAAAATAAAAAAATAATCCCCCTGTCACTAAATCAAGGTTACGTTTGACAAAAAAGACTAAATTTATGAGGAGGGTGAAATGCCTTTCATACCCTTGTTTTAAGTGAAGGTGATTGGAGAGAGAAATTGTTTGCCCATGCGAGGAGAGATAAAGTAAGGGTAAGTTGATCATTTCATAGTTAAAAATTTGCCAAATAAGGAAACGTGACTTTCATTTTGTGACGAACCAAAATAGAATACGTAACCTTCATTTAGTGACGGAAGGAGTAAATAAATAAATAAATAAATTCTTAGGTAATGGAATGGCTCATAAGCCCACAACATGTAATACCACATGAAGCATTGAATTGAGGGCAAAGATCTTTGAACCTCGAACCTCAAGGTCAGACTAACTTTTTATAGTATGACACTTTGGATAACTTAACATTCTACATTAACAAATTCTATAATTTCCTTTTATATGTGGTGGACATTATCTTGTTATAATTTATATAATGTGTTCAGTTTGATGTAATGTATATGATGCCTTTCCATTAACTAGTTTGTTGCATCAATGCTAAATTTCACAAACGGAATTCATCCTCGTTCGTCTAGCATATTTCTTTAACCCTAGTAACTCATTATTAAAAATGAGAAGTGATTAGAGCGCGTGCTCCAAAAAGTTTTGAATGTAGCAATTTTAATTGTTCAAAGGTTAAAGAATATATAAAATGACTGATTTGAGACTTCTTAACGGGATAAACATGGTTGTATAACACATATGGAAGATAGTGCAATATAGAGGAATTTATCCAATTAAAATATATTAATTCTTTCGAAACAATTTATGTGTAAAAGGTAACAATGTAACTTTGAGACTTTAGGGGCACAGAATTGATTTTTTTTTGAAAAAGTTGTCCAACATGTGGAAATACCAAGATAAAATACCATGTAAAACAGCGTTGAAATTTATAGAACATATTATTTCAAAAATACATAGAAAGAACATATAATTAAATATTTTCACATGTTAACTTAATATTCATTTTTTTTTTGTTAGTCACAAAATTGTTCTAGGATTGTTGGAGTAACATGTTGTTTTATTGAATGAAGGTCTGACAATCCCCTATTGCTGTTGCACATACTACTTATGTTATAAATAAATGGGTTATTTAGGCCCTGTTCGTGGTGGTTGTCAGTTGTCAATTTTTGGTTTTAAAAATTTTTCAACTCTTTGTACAAATTTAATTTAAAGCTGAATTTTTTTGTGCTTACAGTTCCCTGTTTGATTTTCAAAACTGACAACAGAAAACTGAAAACCAAAAAAAATGGTTTCCAAAAACTGGTTTTGAGTTTTCAAAAAAACTGAAAACTGACAACCATCACAAACAGGGCCTTAGATTATCATCGTTCTGAATATGGTCGTGAGTAGTAAAGATAAAGGAGAATGACTTACACTCCACTAAATAAGTTTAAAGACACATACACACATTATTGTTGATGTTAAAACGCCACAGTTGTTTATCTCCTCTATCTACTAATTTAAACCTTATCATTCACTTTGTACTATCATTAAAAGTTGAGTGATCGAATTATCCATCTTTTTACCATTTATAGCATGTGATGATCATTTTATTATTAGTTTTGTTGTTTACTCTATGTTTTTGAGGTTGTTGGTTAGTTTTAATAAGTTTGTCTCCGCCTGTCATAATTTTTTTGTCTCGCTTGTCAAAATTTAAATTGTCTAACCTTTATATTGGATTGGTTTTTCTTACAATGCAAGTGTTATGTGGATTTGCGGGGTTGATGATATGGAAGTTTGTACAGATTTTATGCTGTAATTAATTTGCACGAATTGTTAAGATATCCGTCACAAAAAAACGTTATTTTGACCGTTATTATACATTATTGGCTTTGTGCCAATGATTTTGAGCCAACCAAAAGCAAAGCAATTAATGAGTTACAAATAAATGTCATATTGTTAGTTAGATATGTTAATGGTTATTATGAATGAGATGTTGTATGGCTTTCAATAAATAATAACTATCTCCCTCCTTGTTTCCACCGGTTAAAACAAAATTAAAAATAGTGTGTTTGTTACTATAAAATAGCTGAAATTAGTTCATTTTCACTATTGCTCATCCTGCTCTATCTTCGTTTTACTCCTTAATTGTATGACCTACAATCTTTGTTATGAAAACTAATAGCAATGTACTAACAAAGTTAACCATGTAACTAATTCCCTACATATAGAAACATAATAATCCGTTCTTAATATACCGTTCATAATTCATCACAAAATTAAAAAGAAGAAAAAAAACAAGTCAACCCACCAACTTCAATGCTTAGCAAGTCAACTTAGATCAAAATACTAGTATTTTCTTATGAATTTAGAGTTGTACTAATTGGATTCATTGAATACAACAAATAGTTTAGATAGAAAATATAAACAAATAAATAAACTTGATGAGCCATTCTATATTTTTTGTAAATACAAATCAGAAGAGAGAAAAACCAGCATACTTCATTCAACAATTTGATTAGAAACTACTAATATTCAAAAGAACATCTAAAATTTGCTTTGCTATAATTGAGAGAGCTCAAATTATGTTAAAGATTTATATTTTTAATTTTGTGGGATTTAACAAATGATTGTACCTTTGGCACAAGCATCTTACATAATTACAAAGGTTAGGGTAGAATCAAAAGACAGCAAAAAACAGGCTGACCTAAAACATAATTGTCAAAACCTATCACCTAACCTAAATAAAAATAATAAATATTTTTTTAACATAAAGTCCATCAAAATCCATTTTCTCTCACATTACAGTTTTTGTATTGCTTCAAAATTGGGCACATCCCTATAATTAAACAAACCTCACACGGAAAAGAAAAAAACGAAAAATAGAGAAAAAAAAAATATAAAATAATACTCCTCCTAGGAATAAAGTAGAAAGTAGAAATTACTTAATTAATTAATTTAAAAGAAAAAGTTAAAATAAGACATCGCCGATAATCTCCTTTCTTCTTCTTCTTCTTCTTCCCCCAACGCCGCCCTTTTAAACAATCGCCGGTTTTCTCTTTCTCTCTCCTCTTTATTTTCTCTCTCCTCTCTTCAATCGTCGAAGAGAGAGACCTTCGAAACCCTAGCAATGGCGGAACGAGCTCTCGCACATTGATGATTTTGATTTAGAGAACCGCGAAATCTGATTGATTGCCGCCGTCACTTGGCAATGGATGGTGCATTTCCGACGGGATTTCCGGCTAGGGTTTCGAAATTATCGCGATCGCAGATCCCTCGAGGTCCAACATAATCTTCTCTTTTTGGTACCTTTATCGAAACGTTTTCAAGTTCGGTTCGGCATTGTTGTTTGGTGGTGAGAGAAGGGGACAACAATGGTGGTGGGGGTGGAAAGGCTGAGGAGGACCGTGAGGACGGTGTTCTTCATGGTGGCGATGGTGGCGTCGTTGCTGGTGCAATGCTTGCCGGTTTTGGTCGCCATTGGAGATGTTTTGGTACCTTGCGTTTTGATCTCGAGCTTTACTTGTGTTAGGTGTTATGGTTTTAAGGAGCACCTGAGGAGATACGCTTTCAAGAGCTCTTTGATTGATATTCCTCTCGTTTCTGTCCTCAGATCTCTCATCATTACATGTATGTCATTTTTTTTTTTTTTTACCCCCTTTCCATTTTTAAAATTTGTTTCCGTTTATTTTGTATGAGCTTGAATTTGTTTACTTATTTATGCTTACCTGCAAAATTCAATGTCTTGAGACTGTTTCCTGTTTTGGATTGCCTGATGCCTGATTGTACCTAATTTGTGTGAGTTTTGTGATATAGTAGCTCATTTTGAGATGCCATGTCCTGAATAGTGGGCAAGTGTTTTGTAGCTCATTTTAATCATAATAGCCTGAAGACCTGTGTGTATTGAGGATTATGTGAAAGTTCTGAAAAGTTCCAAATTCTATCAAGAAATTTCACGTGGCTACTGCTAAGTGTTAATGGGTTATTTTGATAAAAGTAGTCTTCTCATCCTCCTCACCAAACCCCTAAAGAAGGAACTACTATGATTTTATTTTTTAGTTGAAATCATCTGCAAATATGATCAACTGTATTTCCCATAGCAGCAGCAAATGACCCATGTGCTTGATGTTGCAATTATTGATCAATTTACTTACTTTCATCATCCTCTGATAGTTTCTTCACCTTTTTTGGAGGAGTAAATTGGAGGAGTAAAGGGTTTGTTTTGGTTGGTTGGTTGGTTTTTATGTGTGTTGTCCTCCAACATATAAATTGTGGGTGTTCAAAGAGATCTTTGTAGGTTTTTGGTCTATTTGTGGTACACAGAATACCTATTAGACATGGTTGGTACTTTAATAGAATAGGTATGAAGGGTTGAATCCTCATTGAAAAAAAGAAAAAGGAATGAAGGGTTGAATAACATTGGTGGTGACGGGTAGAAAATAAGTAAGAAGGTATGTTGAGCTGGAGTTTGCTATCCATTCTCTGATTACGTATGGTTGTATGCTTTATTGCAGGTGTATATTCTCTTTGTGATGCTCCTGCTCTCTCTCATGGGCCATATCTCGGGAGTGTGACGATATGTTCGTTCTCTTCAATTATCCTTCTGTCAGTTAAGGCCTGTGTTTTCTCTGTGAATTCTCAAATTGAAGCGGAAGCTTCACATTCTATTTCAAGACGCGTTCTCCATTTGAAAAAGTCATGGGGAATGCCTGTCTTGTTTTTGTCGTCTGTAGTTTTTGCTCTTGGCCATATGGTGATTGCTTATCGAACTAGCTGCAAGGCAAGGAGGAAACTTCTATTTCATCGTGTCGACCCTGAGACAGTAGGTCTCCAAATGGTTTCTTCCTTTGTTTGGTCTTTTAGTTCTGAATTATATATTTTGATTCCTATCATAAGGAGCAGCATAAGCTGTGCTATCCCATATGATTAATGTGATCTGCTTTGATGTTTGAAATATTATATTGAAATATCATCATCCTTTTGACAGGTTCTGTCATGCAAAAGTTTGCTATCTGCATACCAAAAGCTCCCACGATCTCCCATTCCCTCCACAGCAAAGACCCCCAAAAGTGATGGTGAGGCAAAGAAGAAACCTTTTGGTCTGGCCAGTTATGAAGGTGCCTTGCCTGTCAGATTACTTGCTGATATTGATAGCTTATTCACAACTTGCCAGGGTTTCACACTCCATTACAAGATTAGTATGCCTAGCTCTCCTGCACGTTCTCTATCTTCTACAACCTTTATCGAAACCAGTAGAAGCTGCACCCCGCAGCTGGGCATCAGCAGGGTAAAACTTGATAGGCCTTTAAGCTGTCTGTCAAAGACCCAACACCATCTGCATAGGAGCTACAGTAATCATTTCCATTCTTCTCCTTTGTATGATCCGTTGCTAGACAAGTTTGCAAGTTCTGCTGTTCCATCTGATGAGATTCCTCATTTGAGCCTCGATGCTAATGACGAGAAGGATGGAGTTGGGGATCTAAGCCCTTTAAAACTGGACCTAGATTTAGAGGCAAATGGACAGTGTGGTGTTGTCTTAGTGCATGGATTTGGAGGCGGAGTCTTTTCATGGAGGCATGTAATGGGGACACTGGCTCGCCAAGTAGGTTGTGCAGTTGCAGCCTTTGATCGGCCTGGGTGGGGTTTAACTCCTAGGCTACAGAGGAAGGATTTGGAAGAAAAACAATTGCCAAATCCTTACAAACTCGAAACTCAGGTACCAGCTTTAGTTCCTGTCATCTTGATATCCGGGGGGGGGGGGGGGGGGGGGGGGGGGGGGGGGGGGGGGGGGGGGGGGGGGGGGGGGGGGGNCCCCAACCCCCTTCGTCCCTCCCCTCTTAAAATTATGACTCACAGAAATGGCTTTCCATGTTGAAGGCTGATGTAAAAGTAAAACGGTAGATGACTGGATGCTATTATCTAAAGGCATGAGATAATAGGGTATTGCTGGCTGCTGCAGCAGGAAGCATCATTTGTGACTCACCTTAATATTATCCAGCTTACCTGTCTACCTCCTCCATATACTCTGTTACTTTTTATGAGCAGCTTGTGACGTGCTGCAACTTGTTATCTGTAAATTTGTTTAGTTGAGATTTATGCCAGATTGCTCCACATACTTGGGAGGTCAAGTTTCTGTTCTTTAGAAACCATGAAGACAGGAGTGATATTCTGAGTTATAGCTGAAGTGGTTATTGAATCTTGAAATAGTTTGTTCTGTCACTATTTGCATGTAAAGACAAATGTATTTTCTTATGTTCATTGATAGTATTAGTAATTTATCTGATTTTTATTACAAAAGAGTCAGTTTATAACCACGGGGCATGGTTAATAACTCTCCTGATTATGAACAAGCATAAATGTAATACATCTCTTTAGCTTGTAATTATCTCTAGTTTGGTATAATACAAACTTTTCTTATAAGGAAAAAAAAAAAAATGCAATTCATCTCTTTCTAATTGTCAATTATGGGCAGTTTGTGGTGCCCTGCATCTGGTATTTTTTATTTTTATTTTTTTAAATGCCCAGTTGAGAAGTCTATCTGATTGATGCCACCTTCTGCAGACAAGTCATTTGATAAGCCTTATACTTAGATTCCTATTCACAGTTTCAGTTTAGTTTGTCGTTGGATCTTATGGAAACAAAATTTCTTGCCTGATAATTGCTATCTGTTTCCTTTATCTTGTAGAGTTTGCTATATTTGTTTGGCTGTCATGTCTCATTGATTACACTCATTTTTGTTCCCTTTCAGTTTAACAGAAAGTTTGTTTGTGTTTCAGGTGGACCTACTTCTTACATTTTGCTCAGAGATGGGGTTTTCTTCAGTGATACTTGTTGGCCATGATGACGGCGGCTTGCTTGCTTTAAAGGCAGCAGAGAGAATGCAAACATCAGGGAATTCTATAAATGTGAGTAAAAACCCTTGTTTGTGTCCCTTCCAGATAGTTTTTCTTCTTGATAATATCTAAGCATCATAACCACCTCATCTCTCTCTCTCTCTCTCTCTGAATTCATTTGAAACTTTAGCATTTGTAAACTTTTTTGCATTGCGTCATTTACTAATCACAGAGAAATGGAACATTTCAAAATGGTCCTTGTTATCTAATATAGACAGTGAACAAGAGAAATTAGAAGCTTGCTACATATCCCTTCAGTATATTGACCTTTGCATGCAATACTTGTTGTATATATGGTTGGGAGATAAGTATAATGGTGACAGATGTAGGGGTTATTATGGTCGTCGTTCGATTTCCCGATCCAGAGGAATCAAGTGTAACAAAGCTCCTTCACCTAGCGTTATAATTGATGCTACACCTGTGAGCTTCGTTGTTTGTATCAAGCCAGCAAAATGGAGTGGATATAATTTGATAGATGTTCATGTAGTAGAGCTGCTCATTCAGAATGTCCAAAAAGTATTTTGGACCAAGTCTTGTTTGGTCATTATTTTTATGAAGTTATTTCAAAAGCATCAACTAGGGTTCTCACTGAGGGTATTTCTGAAAAGGGTAAATAACTCCGTAAAGAGGCAAAAAATAGTTAAAAGAGATGAAGGTGTGATGACTCAGGTACAGTGATTGAGCTGGGGGAGGGGCGATGTTCATAATTTACACAGACTTTGACTGAATAACATAAAATGATCTGTGAGGTAACTCGTATCCTGTAGTAATATTGAAAGTACTGAGATACAGACCCAATAAGATGGTATTCTGAAAGCTTGAAATGGTTTTTGCCACTAAGAGCTGAAAAAGTGAGCTGACAATAATTTGGTACTCCGTTTGGAGAGAGTCATCATGTGGTAAAGTGACCCTGAAAGCTGCTCAACGTAGTGCTTGCACCTGGTGTGATGTATGTCATATCTTTCAGCATTAGCTTAGCCCTCTTGTTACATTTTGAAAACATGTTTTTATCTTTATTTTTTTAACCCTCCAAGAGCTTCTCCTTGGCCTCATTACCCTCCCGCAAAAGAAAGGTTCAATATCTAGGAAATAGCAGCTTGTAACTGATGCTGTAGAAGGCCAATTTGTTTTTTAGTTGCATTGTTGTACAAAGCTACTAATGTTGTATGCAAAAGTTTCTATTTACAGGATTCTTTTATCCTGTATGTTGAAGCCTTTCGTGTAACCAAAAGGCTTTAAGCTTCTGAAGCTCTCTCCCCAGTACAGGTTTCCATTTTTAGACTTTAGATAGATAGTGTTTATGATGGAATATTTGCGTGCAATGTGGCATATTGACTGTTATATTGATGGTGAATGATTGGTAGAGTTTACTGGCGATTGGTCAGCTTTGGCAATGTCTGGATCAGTTTGACACATTTCTTCTAGATGTCTGTATTATCTCAGTAAGATGTAGGTTATGCAATTACCTGTCTTCTGATTCTTTTATATCTCATTTTTTTTGTGGGTGCATTATTCAGGTTGTAATCAAAGCAGTGGTATTGCTGGGTGTAGATCTGTCCAGAGATGTAGTCCCTGGCTTTGCTAGGATACTCCTCCGTACTTCACTAGGGAAAAAACACTTAGTTCGGCCGCTATTGCGGACTGAAATTACACAAGTGGTGAATCGGCGTGCATGGTATGATGCTACGAAGCTCACAACAGAGGTCTTAAACCTGTACAAGGTATATTCTCAGGGTCTGGATGTTTAACTTGTACAACATCTTATTCTAAACTATCTGTTTATGTTCAAAATTCTTGCCAAGTCAATATTTTTTTTTTTTTTTTTTTTTTTTTTTTTTTGACGATTATCAATACATTTGAATCAGGCCCCTCTGTGTGTGGAAGGTTGGGATGATGCCCTTCATGAGATTGGTAACCTGTCTTGTGAGACATTTCTCTCCCCCCAAAATGCGGGGTCGCTGCTGAAAGCAGTGCAGAACATGCCCGTTTTGGTTATCACAGGCGCTGAAGATGCTCTTGTTTCTTTAAGATCTGCTCAAACTTTGGCTTCCAAATTTGCAGATTCTGTAAGCATTTTGCCCCTTCTACTGATATCTTGTCATATGCTTTTGTCTAATTTAGTTGATTTACATTCCTCCTTCCCTCCCTACGCTTCCCCTTCCCGGTCCCCCTTCCCTCTCGAGCAAAAGAAAACGAAAGGAGAGGTAGAGGAAAATGCTAAAAGTGCACCACTTTTCGTTACTGTTGTTTAATATAGGGTTGTTGTGATATAATAACCAGACTGTCAACTGAACCCGTGATACCACCAAATCTAATCTGAATGTCTATCTACTTGTTTGGTAACTTTGGTTTGGTTTGCCAAATGGGGTGGGCAGGGATGAGGACACTTAAAGACACTCAATATAATTCAATAATATACGAATATGTTATCTGCTCTAAGTGGTTGGAGATCATGCTTTTAGACTTCAAATTTTTCCTGCACTCAGTTGACCTTTCCCTGCTAAGCTGATAACCTGACTGGTCGAACCAGGCAGTTGGTGCATTAGGTTCAGCAGTCAAGACTTGAACAATGGTTGGTTCTTGATTGAACCAGCACTCTGGTCAAGTACACCTTAGTGTTCAAGTAGCAGAAAAGTTCTTGGGAGATTAGACTTAGCTCGCTGACTAACTAGTAGCTGTGGCATTCTATCAGAATGTTTACTTAACTGTTCGGGATGGTTACTACTTACTAGTAGCTAGTTTTTGCTTTTTGGAATAAAGTTTGAACTCTGTAAGGTTTCTAAATACTGGTTCTTAGTTTTGAAAAAAACTGAAAACTGAAAACCACCCCAATTAAGGCCTTAGATTTTGAGGAAGCTTAATTCATGCTGTGAAAGGTTTTGTTGCAGTTATCATTTTTAAGTTTGGCTAACTAACTTGAGAATATTGGTGCTATGATGCAGAGACTTGTGGCAATATCAGGATGTGGTCATCTTCCGCATGAGGAATGTCCTAAGGCTATGCTCGCAGCAGTCTCCCCTTTCATCAACAGAATTCTATCAGATTCAGAGATGCAGGAGTAGTAGAATTAACTTATCTTATCACATATTCTGCTCTTGAGCTGGTTTCTGGCATTTTCCTTCCTTCCGGCCCCCTCGAGTTCTTTTCCCTCGCCGAAGAGATCCAAAGTGTGTCTCTTTTGCAGGTAGTTTTGCTTAGGCTGGAACTGCGTTACAAGCTCCAAGTTATATCGGGTTTTAGGTGCGAGTTCCATCCATGTAAATTGTTCCCCCTAATTTAATTTCTTTTATTTTCCATTTTTGATTGGGAAGGTTAGCTTCAAATGCGTAGGCAATTCTTGTTATTAGCTACCAAAGTGGTGGATGATGACATGCAATGTACACATCATTCGACAATGTACGCATTTAGGTACTGTAGTGGTGGTTGCTGTTTATGGATGAAAAGAGGGGGTGGGGGAGATGTAATGAGCTTCACCTATGTATGTTAAATCTCTTGACACGAGTGATTCTCGAAAATCACTCAAAATAGGGGCAAGATGATGCTAATGGAGCGGATATGGAAGGGATGATTCTAGCTTTTACCATTATCTGCCAACAGTGTGTTTCCCACTAATTGGTCTACGATTGCTGTAGTTGTAAAATTTTCTTTGATCAAACTGTGCAAAATGTCAAAATCCATGTCAAATTGCAGTCACATACCAAATTCACCCTGTGGTAAACCCCTATTCGCTCTGTTAATTAAATCTTACTTAGCTCTCTTCAAAAAGAAAAAAAAAAAAATATTACTAAATCTTTAATTAGCTGGAAAGTTTAATATGTGACTTATCTGAAGTTGGATTCATAAAACAAAAATAATTTTAAGAGGGAACATCTATACTATTCAAAATGGTTTCCCATTCCACATTTTTGTGGGTGATATTCCTATCCCTTTATATATAAGCATGACAACATTTAAGCCGTTACGATTCTCATAGTGGTTAAATTTATCACAATCCCTAATTTTTCGTTGACCATATTACTCTCCGAATTGCCAATTTTATTTTCATTTTGTTTTTTTTTCCCAGTTAGAAGGGTTCCTTGGACATTAGAAAAATGCCAAGGATTGGTTGTTTAAATAAAGAAAAATGTCAATTCCTGAATATAAGGTAAAACTATGTGAATCAAACAAATATTAGGATAGAAAGGTAATTTTAGGTGTATTTTTTACTAGAAAATGAGAAAGATAAAACTATGTGAACAACTAAAATTAGACACAATTATTAAAAATATGAATTCTAAAAGTGAGTGGTAAAAATATGGGATGAGCAAAGAAACGAGATATTTGGAATCAGTCTTGAAACCGGTGGATCGGATTCGGAATCGATCTCACTTGTTTCGGTTTCCAAATTTTTGGAACCGAAACTAATTGGGTACTAGGTACCCGATTTTTTTCCATTTTATTTTGCATTATTATTGTGTATGTTTGTTAAAAAGAGGTAAATAAGAAAGGTAATTATAACATTCAAAAGACTAGAATCTAAATCTAACTAAAACTTTTTGATGTTTAATTGTCAAGATTTGCAATTTGAAATTCAGATTTGCAGTTGTAATTGCGAAAGAAAATCTGTTAAAATAATTATGTAATTTAGTCAAAGGCCTTCTTATTTACAAATGCAAGATTATCTACAAGTTTAGCAAGTAAACTAGGTATTAAAACTGACACCAGATCTAAATTCACCGATTCCGATTTCGCTTTCAGTTTTCACGAACTGGCAAGAATCGATTATCGTCGGTTCCAATGCCGATTCTCAAAAAAAAAAAAATGATCGAATACTCGATTTGCTCACCCCTTTTACCAAGCTCAATCCCTAAACAGTAAACATCTTCCCCGCCCCACCCCCAACCCAAAAGCAAGAAAAAAGAAAAAAAGAGGGGTAAAAAATGGAAACTGGTCTTATATAACCTTGTGACTTTTGTGAGTGTAAGGTAGGGTAAAAGGAATTGCAGTTCAACAATGGCAGAGCGGGGTGCGAGTGCAAGGCGTGTTGATGCTCGTAAGAGAGGGAGAAAAGAAGCCAATTTTACTGCTGATGACCCAACTATGGACAAGAAACAGGTTGGTTTAATTTCAAGGATCACACAAACAAAATTATACTCCCTTTATTATTTACTAAGTATTTGCTGCCCTTTGATTTTTTTTGTTCTTTGGGTTACTATTATTGACTTGTTGGTATCATTGTTCTTCAACCTGTAACGCACATCATTGACTTTCGAGATTTAAGGGTTACACACAATATTGCACATCTGTAGTACCTAAATATTGTAGTGATATGGCTGAATTATGTGCTAAATGACTCATGTCTCCCCTTGCTGATCATACAAGTTTAAGTTCCGGTAACAAGTATTGAAATTTCAGTCACATGTAATTAAACTTGAAATTAGGGTATTCAGTTTGCCTGAAAATACTTAAACTAAACTGTATAATTAGTAACATGTGAGAGAAAAAGCGAAATGGTCTAAACTAAATGACCTGAAATGGGATCCGGTAAGGTGAAATAAACACACCCTTAGTTGATTAAGCTATATGTGGTTGAGTTGAAAATATTTTCAATTGAAATTTGTTTTCAGTGAATGCATTTCCATACTAATCACTTTTAATTTCCAAGTAAACATAAATTAATTATTGCATGTGAAAGTAAATGTAAAAATGAAAAGAAAGAGGATTGATATGACGAAAGTGTAATTAATTATTCGAACTCATGAGTCAATATTACAATTGTTCATGTTAGGAGTATTGATGTTTATAATCGTAATAACAACTTCAATTGTTATGAATGACGATGAGCATGCATATAATTATATAATATTCATTGCAGTAAACACCACATAAAGTGGGAGAAAATGATTTTTGATTGAGATAAGCAAGCCCATGATGTCTAAGTAGAGTGCAGTAACACAATAGAAATTTGCTTTGGCTCTTTCATATGTATTGTTGTTAGTCTATATTAACTTGATAATTGGTCTCTTCTGCTTCTCCAGGTCATAAGTTTGCACCCAGCTGGTGATGAAGAGTTGCACTTGTTGGCCTCAAAAAATCAGACCATTGGCCTCATATTATGCTGCACTTGTGGTACTCTAACTCCTACAAATGATGCCAACATGTGTGTGAAGTGTCTGAGTTTAGAAACTGATATTACCCAAGAACTTCCAAGTCGTGCGACAATCATACATTGCCCCGACTGCGACAGCTATTTACAGCCACCAACAAGTTGGGTGAAAGCTCAAGTAGAGTCTAAGGAACTCCTAACAATTTGTCTGAAGAGGCTCAAAAAACTGACTACATTAAGGTTGGTAGATGCAAAGTTCCTTTTCACCGAGTCTCACTCCAAGAGGATCAAGTTACAGTTGAGAGTTCAAAAAGAGGTTTGTAATCAGTTGTATGTCGAGAAATCACATATTATCGAGTATGTTGTTCTGTACCGAAAGTGCCCATCATGTTGTATACCAGCTGCTGATGACCCCAGTAGTAGTAATCATTGGGAGGCAGTTGTGCAAGTGAGGCAGTATGTCTCTCATATGAAAACTTTCTTTTTCTTGGAACAACTTATAATTAAGCATCAAGCATCAGCTCTTGCTGTAAAGATTGAACAAAAACATCACGGTCTTGATTTCTTTTTCGCTAAGAAGAGAGATGCTGTGAAATTCTACGACTTTTTGTGCAAAGTTGTCCCTATCAAGCATCAGAAAAAGAAGAACAAGCAGTTGGTTTCCCAGGATATAAAGAGCAATATCTCTAGGTATAGATATAACATTGCTGCTGTTATCTGCCCCATTTGCCATGATGACCTTATTTATCTGCCTCCCAAGCTTTATTCTTCCAGTTATGGAAGGTTTGGTCCTCTTGTGATTTGCACAAAAGTAAGAAACACAGTCACTTTATTGGATCCTTCCACTTTGAAAGAGTATGTTTTGTCAGTGGACCAGTATTGGAGATCCCCATTTGAACCTCTATTAACTAGTAGACAGTTGGTAGAATATATAGTGTTGGATGTTTCTTCTGAAAAAACTGACAATACATGTCTGAAATATGTGCCGGCTGAGGTACAACTTGCAAGGGTGTCGGATTTTGGAAGGAATGATACTATGTTTACTGCAAGAACACATCTTGGTCATATTTTGAAGCCTGGGGATTATGCTCTTGGTTATGATCTCAATGGAGCGAATTTTAGTAACAGTGAAGCAGAAGAATGCAGAGCTTGTCTTCCAGATGTTGTTCTAATCAAGAAAAAGTCGGACAAAAAGCAGCGCCATAACAGGAAACTTGGATCTTTAAATTACATGGAAACTGATGATAGCAACAGAGGTGGTAAACAGGAGAGGAGCAGCAATTCAGAGTACAAACAGTTCTTGAGAGATTTAGAGGTTAACCCAGAGTTAAGGTTTAACATATCATTACATCAGGAGAACGCAAACGAATCTTCACAGATGATCTATAGGCCCTCTACAGAAACTGATGCGGAGGACATGGTGTCATTTAGCGAATTGGAAAATGTGTTTGCTGATCTAGACTTGAGTGACGATGAAGATGGTTGTGTCACAGAGTAATTACGCGCTATAGTTATCTATTATCGTACATAGAACATAGTACTAGGTAGTTCCTCCTCTTTGGCACATTCTGTAGTTGCTGTGTCTATTATTGATGTTTCGGTCGAGGTTTTTTAGTTTGTTAATTACATTCAGATTACTAGCTAATTTGTGAATGTTTCTTTTTCAGATCTTTCCTGGTCAGTCATGATGCACACCAGCACTTAAAGTTCATATTGGGAGATAGTTTCAGGGAGTCTGCTCCCATTGTTGTCAAGCATTAATTACTTATTTACTTGCATGACTGGAGTATTTTTGATGTGGGGTTGACATAATGATTGTTTCAGGTAGTAGTTTAAATGTTCAGATCTTTAATAAATTTTGTTTCTACAAGCCTTGAAAGTGGCTAAAATTTCAGTTCATCACCCTTGTTAGTTGTTAGGACATACAGAATCTATATGATGGATTGATGACGGCTAGTGACTTGCTTAACAGTACGCAGCTGGTTTTTCTTCAAAGAAGTTAGTGGTCATTTGGGTTCAATCATTACTTGTATTTAGCCAGTACCTAAGGAGCGACTAGATATAAGTGACTTCCTTCATTTTGGGGAAGTGGAACTTCTGAGGATCGGAAGTTTTACCTCCTACATATAGATGCCAACCAAGCAATTTTGTGACTTTCTATTTCCTATGAAGTTGTACTTCCTAGATTCGAATTGTCAAGAAAACAACCACTTTATATAAGAATGAGGTAAGCAAACATCCAGGCTGACTCGAACCTACCATTTTATATAAGGATGAGGTAAGCAAACACTTAGTTTGACTCAAACCTCCAACCTAATAAGTGAAGTAAATGCAATATAACTTACATGTAGTTCTACTTGGTTTAACTTTTGTTCATGAATTGAAGATTTTTTGTTGAAAACTATACTTTTTATATAGTTGACTTTGCGAATAAATACATTGTAAAAAAAAATTGTACACAACTACCTTTTAAGGTCATTTTTTGGGTTGCTAAACTACACTTGGTTGGAATCTGATGAAAATGTTTATAATTTACGATTTGCCATCACGTGATGGGCAAGTGCTTCATTAAACCCCTTCCCTTTTCCTTCATTTTTATTTTTTACTCCTTTATTTCTTCCCCTTTCCTTCCCTGTACTTCATTCCTTACTTCTTTCATCTCGTTATTCGTTCTCTCTGTTCTCTCTCTCTCTCTTTGCGAGTGAAGGCTATGAACTACAAAGCTACTATTCCCTCTGTTCTCTCTCTCTCTTTGCTAGTGAAGGTTATGAACTACGAAGCTACTGTTCAATTACGCAAGAATTGCAGCATTTAGGTTCTCAAACATTAAAAGGTAATTGATTTGAATGAATTAGGGTTCAATTTGGTTTTTGGAATTGGTCTTGATTTTGGGAGAATTGATAAACTATTTATTAATTGTGGCTGAGTAGGCATCAAGTGAAGCAAATCAGGAATTTAATAAAAAAAAATTCATTGGATTTTGGCTGTTGGTAGCTTTGCAGCAAAAAAACATGACCCTAAAAGGTGGTTGTTCACAAAAAGATAATAATATTTATTCGCAAATTCGACTACATAAAAGATAGTGATCAACAGAAAAATCCTTCACTAAATGGTGATAAAGCGAACTGAGTACGTTGAGTTGAAATTGACGAATAGTAATATGTGAGGAAAACATAGTAATTTGCAAAGTTGAACTAAAATGAATATGCATAATTGATAAATTGAAGAAATTGGAATGGCAACGATGAAATTGACATTCTCTAAGTTGCAATTCAGTTACTTAATGTTAAGTACATGTCTTTTCAGAATAGACTCTTCTAAGAGGCTATAGTAGCCAACAAGGTTATTGTGCATCTCCAAATCACTAATTACCCACCAAGGCCATCGTGCTCTATGGTGTTCACTATGTTAGCCAAGAACCCCTTTCGGCCCCCTCCCCCACAAGCCAATACAATTTTGTTGACCTAAAAATTGAGTAACGGTGTATATGCAGAAGTTGATATGTAACATAGTGATTATCTCCACTCTTACTACTAAGTCGCTATTCTCATTTTGTAGCAATCTTGTACTCCAAATCCTTAACTTATCTCCCTATTCCGACTACATAGTCTGGCTATGCTAGCAGCTCACCACTAGGACACAAAAACATTAAAATCAGGTCATGATCAACCCTCAATTCGACAGACTGGTCAACGAGTTAGACCAACTAAACACAAGCAATTCCTTGATATAAAAACCAGTTATCTATACACTACAAATCACTTAGAAACAAAAATCAATCATATATTCTCAAAAGCACCCTTGTAGATTAGACCAAATCACAAATGCCATTAACAAACTCATGCAACACACACCTCTTTGATTTTGTTTCCAAAACCATTCATTTGCTTCATCGGACGGCACATATTCATTCTAAATTCATATGTCCAAAGTCCATTTACATTTTGAGCCCAAATCACCTCTTATAAAACTCAAACAAAAACCAAAAAAATACTCCCAATAGGGCCAAAAACCAAATATAGATACTCCACTATTTTAATGTAAAGAAACAATTCCAACTCTCTCTCTGCTCTGCTAACTCTGCAACTTTGACGTGGGTTTCTCCTTTTGGACACTCAACCGTAACTTTCGTGGTGGTGGTGGTGATAATGGTGGCGGTGTTAATGACGGTGGTGGTGTTAATGGAGGTGGTGATGTTAATGGTGGTTTATTAACTTCTGCAATTTCCCATATTTCCCGCCCATATTTTTCTCTCAAGGCAAAATCATCAAGTTCTCATTAATTGCTTCTTTTCCTACCCAAAAACCCCTTCAACTTCTCCATTACTACACTTTTTGCTACTTCTAGTGATCGTCCCTCAGAAACCCATTTGCGCGTTGATTTGCAGGTCATCTCTCTTTCTCTCTCCTTTTTGCCATTTTCAGTAACTTTCACCGTCATTTTACTTTTTTCTTTTTGCTGCGTCTCTGCTCGTGGGTTTTTTTGCTTTTTCCTTTTCAATTTCAGTATCCTTTTTAGTTGTTTGATAATGCTGTTGCTTTTGCATAATGGTTATGGTGTTTGTGTTTGTCAAAATTCTAAGTGGGTTGTTTATAATCATCTGCATTGTTTGCGGTTTAAGTAGTGACCCTCGTTGCTCTTCCCTGTTTTCAGGGTTTTGATTTTGCTATCTGGAGAATTTAGCTTGTAAGTAAGTGGGTTTCTTTGTTCTAGAGCTTGAATGCCTTTACTGTTTTTCTTGCTTTATGTGCTTCAATGTTTTCTTCCTGCTTTTTGTGAACGTATTGTTTCTAGTGATTGCTGGGTTTTTGGTGTTTGATTGTCTGTAATTTCACGAGGGTTGGTTTAGTTGGTACTGATTTTGGGCTGTTACTCATAACAAATGATGTAATTTTGTTTTTACTGATGCTTGTTATCATGTTTGATAAATGGGGTTAGAGATGGAAAACTAATTTATTTCCCTTTTGCGGCTACATGAGATGATGGGTGTATTGGGGTGCTGCCCTTTGCATTTAGGAAAAGGAACAAAAATGATATGCAATTCATGTACCCATTTTAGGGGTTAAAAGTTATCTTCTATCAAAGCTTACGAATTTCGAAATTGTTGGCTAGTCAAATATGTATCAAAGGTTCAAATATGTATCAAAGGTTGAGGATGACAATCGAAATGTACTTTTGTTCATTTGTGTACTGTGTTTCATGTGGATTTACACTTTAGGGGCCCCATAATGGATTGTAAGGATGTCATGGCTTTGAGGAGATGTGAAAGTTGAATGGCACTATCTGTATGTTTCAGTTCCCACACAAGTCTTCTGTTTTGGGGACAATGATTTGGGTCATGGTTGTGGATCAAAAGGTTGGACCAAGCTTCTTATAGAGAGTTTATCACTTTGAAGTGTCCAAGTGTCATTGTATTTGGGTATCTGAGGGATGACATAGCTCCTTTGGGTTGGAGTGAAGAGTTGTTCTCAACATTGCAGTGCTATAGGGATCCTGTCACTGATATTTGACTCAGAGTTAACAGATGAAAAATATTGGAAATGCAGTGAGGACTGATAACAATATGGACCTAACAAGTCCCTACTTCATCAGTTTAACTTACTGGAATTCTCTGCCGTGTTAAAGAATCACTTCAGCGTCGTGAGGGCCACTGCATATCTTATAAAATTTTCTGTATGGTGTCTGTACATTTTTTTTTTTTTTTTTGTATCTTTATTTGAATCCCTTGTTTGTAATACTGTTAGCTTTTCTCTGCTCAGATGATTGATATTTTTAATGAACATCGTGATATTTTCTTTGGCAAGTTTTCATATCAATTAGTAGTATGAAAAAACATGGAAAAGTATCATAAGTGAAACAGAATCCTATAGAATACTTGTATGTAGATAAATAGTGGAGCAAAGAATTATATGATCTTATGGAAAACGCTGTGCAAGTGCTGATATATGGTTGAGTTGAACAATTGATTTGCATTTTGGTACTGTGAAGATATTGATACTCTCTCTTCAGCGGGGTAAGAGAAAATCAACACTTCAATTTTTCTTATTTAAATAAATACCCAGAGAAACATTTTTTGCAGAGGCTTGAGCCAAATATTTCTTCATCTGTTCCTTGTTCTTGGTTCATTTTATATGTTTTTGCTTGTGATGTTGAGTTATACTCCCTCCGTCCCTTTCAAATGTTGTCAAACCAATTCTGGTGCGGAGTTTAAGAAGACAATTGGAAGGGTTGATTTTTCCAGATTTACCCTTGATAGTGTATTAGTTTTATATTAGGAGAGAGGGTTGAGTGGGGAATTATTAATTGTATTTGGTAGATAGTGGAGGGATAATATGGAGAAGTAAGTGTGTAAGAATTGGTTTGGAAACATTTGAAAGGGACAAATATTTTGTTGGTTTGACAACGTTTGAAAGGGATGGAGGGAGTATCTATAAAGTTTGCTTTTCATAAATGCTATAAATTGCAGTAAATTTTGTTTTATTTCAACTTATACCCAGATTATGGATGAATGATTTGCAGTGTAAGTGAATTAGACAATTTTTAAACAGTGTAATGTTATCCTGTTTAGCAAACTAGATGCTTTAAGAAGATTGGTCTCATGGCCTGTGTAACGTGAATGTAGTTTTGCTTGATTGTGCAAACATCCTAGCATTTTTTTACTGCAATTGTAAGACTTATGTCAGTTTGTTTCTCATTGGTGGTTGATTTAAGTTTCTTGCTTTGTGCGGAGATATCAGTTTCTCATTGTCTATAGCATTTAGTTGATTTTATTTCTCTCATATTAGAATCTGAAAGCTCATTAGATGCTTCTTACTACAGGGGCCACGCTATGTCAGGTTTTGTAGAGACAAATCGAGAAGAGTTCTTTGAATGGGGAAAGAAGCTTGATATTAGCACCAAGGATGATGATTTTAAGGTGTACAGCTCATTTACCTATCGCAGTGTGAACTACTCAGTGTTTGATTGTGTGTACATGTTTCGTGAGGGTGCAAAAGATACCGACATTGGTAAAATCATAAAGATGTGGGAGAATAAACAAGGAAAGAGGGTAAAGCTTCTGTGGTTTTTTCGGCCAACTGATATCCGCAATTTCTTGAGTGATTATGAGCCATCTTGGAATGAGTTATTTTTGGCTTCAGGCGAGGGCAAAGGCGTATCCAATATCGTTCCACTGGTAATGTTGGTCATTTTATTTATCGTATTGTTATTGTGAATTTCCCAGTTTTTTTCTTACTTTATTTATTTATTTATTTATTTTGGGAGAGAGGGGATGGACGGGGCAAGTGGGGCTAAGCTCTATATAGATAGTGGTAAAGTTATTATGTCCAATGTATCAGCTGCTTCCTAGATTTTTTCAATCACCCAATATATCATGGTCAAGAGTCAAGCAGGATTTACTCTTGCACCGGTGGTTGCTAACCCTAAAAGCTTACCTTCTCCTAAAAAGGATAAAAATCATGTTTAAGAAAAAGTGGCATTAAATTTAGATTAACTAAATAAAGTAGTGACAAGAACTCTACAGAAAAACTAGACGTTATCAAGTGTCTAGAGGCAAAGAAGACTTACCAAGAACTAAATCATCTCTTCAAGTATCTTTCTCTGATTCCTGGTGGTGGCTTATAGAGCTGCGGATTTGTTGTCGACTTGTTGTACCCTTGGGTGATCTCAATATTACTGAAATATGATTTTGAAAGCTGTCCGTAGCAAATGCAGCACTGTATAGGATATTGCCTTATGAATGTGAAGTTATGTTGGTATCCGGTTTGCCACATTGTCTTTGTAACAACTCATAAAATACATGAAGGAGAACACAAGATAGATTTCTGCTGAGTGCTGACTTACAATTTAGTTTTCTAAATCGACAGTTTGTCAAGTGGCAAACAATTAACATATACCTGGCTCAGAATAGGAGTTCACTCTAGTGATATGGATGATTATTCACTGCTTTCATAACTAATTATTCTATGCATCTATGCGCCATTGGTTCGTTGAGAGGTAAAGGTGAAAGTTCTGTTTTTGTTTGAAAAATTTGCATGGGTTTCCCAGTAGAAGTGCACATGATTTTTCAGCACATGCTAACACAAATTTCAGAGTTTGGTGAAGGTACCACTGTAAGCAAATGATATTTGATTGAAGTCCTGTCTTGTGACAGGTAGAAATGTTTAAAACAGTTTATGGAGTTTTCTTACTTGAATATTCTTCTTTGTTTCTTCAGGAAGCTATTATTGGAAAGTGCAGTGTCGTCTGCACTTCGAAGGACAGCAGGAACACCCTACCGTCCAAATCGGATTTGGGAAAGGCCGAGTACTTCTTTTCCCATATCTTTGATGTTGAACATCTTACAATATCAGAGAAGTTTCCTGATAAAATTGATGGAGTAAAAGGTCAGTTACAACTTACAAGTTACTCAAGTAGTCATATGATTCCTTTTGCATTTTTGTTACTTGGCTTTGTTTGCAGCAGTGACTTCATTAAGTAATTTGGTAGTTGTGATACTTCTGTTTGTAAAGCTCTGGAAGATTGATAGTTGTGCGGATCTTGTTGACTGCACTTCTACTTTGGCTTTCTATGTTTCATGGTTAGTCACCATGGGAAGTGCAACTTCTTGGGAAATTGGAAAAAAATTCTGCTGAAAATGGCTAGTTTGCCCATTCCCATTGAAAATTTGGCAATTTGCCAAAGCATGGATGTTTGTTGTGAGTGGCTTATTTTTTTACTGTCAAGGGAGCAGGATCCATTTGAGCACTTTATATATTTATCCCCTTCTATTCCTGGGGAGCTCTTTATGCTCTCAACTTCGAGTAAAATTTACCTTAGTCAAATTAATCATGGTTCATTTTGGATTTGGTTTCTGGTCCAAGGTTTAAATAGGGAATCATCTTCTAAATCTTTGCATGTTCTACAGTGATACGCTTGTTCAACCAAGATAAAGATAAACCAAAAGCAAATGTAGATTGCAGGGAAAGTGTGGCTATTAGTGCACGAGCAAAAGGTAGCATCTTGAGAAGAAGACATTTTTTGTTTAGCTAATAGTTTATTTAGTTTTCACTATTATGTATTGCTTCTGCTACGTGTAGATTTAGGAAGAGCTCCCCAGAGTATTGGAAAAGATAGTCATGTCGGAATTGCAGATACCAAGGTATGTCTGAAGGATTCTATCTTGAAGGATGAAACTTCAAGAACCTCTGAGGATTTTGAGCAGCGCGCATCAGAATATCAGCCTCTCAAGAAGAGGAAAATTCGATCAATGGAAGGTATTGCTTGCAGCCTTCTTTCTTTCTTCTCTGTATTGATGCTTTGTGAATGTAGATAGAGTCTGATTTCCTCGGTTTGAATGCAGAGGTAGATTCTGCAGATCTTCCAGAACAAAAAGTGGAAGATCCCACAAGTATCTTGGATCCCCTTCCTATGTACAGCAGTCCAAGTTCAAGGAAAGATCCTCCTGACTGCTTTAAGGCACATCAGCAAGGTGTACTTGTTCACAAAGAAACCTTAGCGCCTGCAAAGAATACAGCTGGAAAGGATAATGACTCAGCTATGGAGATCTCTCAAAGACCTGCTATTGTAAGTTTTTAAATGTCTAATTATGAAAAGTACTATTTGCATAAAGGCATTCCCTCTATGTTTACCAGAAGCTTAATAGAAGCATGAATTATAACATTGTACTTCTCTTCAATGGTAAAAGATAGATGGACTTGGTTAGGTTATCCAGATGGAGAAATTAAATTTGCTAATGGCTTTTTTACTAGGTTTTGTTTGAATGTCCTTTGAGATGTGAAGAGTAACTTAGGAAGGCGGGAATAAGTTGTTATTACTGAATATTTCTTTAAGCTTTAAATAGTGTCCTATTTGTTAATCTTTGCACTGCTTACAAGATTGTATGGTTTGTTTGAATCACTAGTATTTCTACTAAAAATAAAGGTTTTTGAGCAAGTGCGGTTCCTATTAACTGTTACTTATTGATAGTTATTTAACTGTAAAATATTAGCAGCTGCCAAGGTTGGAATTGATTCATTTGCTGCTACAAGATTAGATTTGTTAACCAGCTTTGGTTCCCATTTCATGGATATTGAATTCTATTCTCACGTTACTATATGAGTTGCCTCTTATTCAGTATGCACTTATGGGCTAAGAATTAGGCCTCATTTAGACAAATATGTTTGTTGAGGAATGAGGATAGTACACAGTTGCACTTTATATTCAAGTAACTCATTTTCTGACTGCACCTCTCTCCCTCTCTCTGTTCAGGATACACGGAGATGGTTCAATAAACTGGTAAGTTTCATTTTATATAATTGTGCTGGTCATTCAGAAACAATTATACCTTAGGGATTGGGGACACAATCACCTATGTACTATAAATGAACAATAGATGTTCTCTATATGAGAGATGTAGTTATGCAAGTTGGTGCATTGCAACTCTTGTTTTTGTCCTTCCGGGCAGTATTATGGTTGTAGTTTAATTTTAAGAGATTCTATTTGGCACTTTATAACTAATTGGCTAACAATGAGATGCTAACTGTTATATAAGCAAATAACTGGGGGTAGACTCTGTTCTCATTCCAATATTGTTCTTATAACTGCTACTTCCCTCCTTAATCTCTTCTACAGATTTAGTAGGACAATAATGTCTACCCATCATTCGACAAGTATTATGCCCTTGTGTTAGTGTGATTTGTAGTATAATTATTATAGAAGGTTGCTAGATTTTAGATGATGAGCTCATAGAGTGTTAATAGCTAATGTTATTAGTGATTATAGGTACAATTAATTTTCATTTGGTTGACAAGGAAAAAAATACAGGAAGTTCAACTTCCTAGGAAATATAAAATCCCATGTTGTTTGGTTGACAAAAATTGTAGGATTAGAACTTTCCAGAATGTTGTACTACCCACAAAATGGGGAACGTTCTGTAAAAAGGTCCCGCTATGTAAATACAACTTTCTCCTAGAAATTCTACTTCATTTGCTCAACAATTTTTGGCACTTCCCAAATACAACTTCATGTAATAAAATAAACAGCCACTTACCATGTATATCTTGATCGATGTACGAGAATATACGACGAACCACTTACTCTTTCTCTCTCTATCTCCTCCCAAATCTTTTTCTCCTCTTCTTTCTTTGTTCTCTTGCTACTCTTCTCCAATTTATTCTCTTTTCTTTCTGAAATATTAATGAAAGTCACAAGCTTAGTTGTGCTCTTAAGTCTTAATCAGTGTCATCACAAGAGCGTTAAGGGTGTGTTTCATACAATGAAGTTGTCCGTATTGGATGCTTGGGATATGGATGGTATTCTCCTTCTTCAAAGTTATTGAAAAGGATAGCTTGTGGGAGTTTTCCTTACTAGAAGATTCTTTTCGAGCATACGATCCTGATGGAACATGTGAAATGAATAATGTGCATTCCAGTCTATATTAACAGTTTTATTGCTAATTAAAGGAACAACAGAAGTAGGGGGGGGGGGGGGACCTTTTCTTGTCTATTTAGTTTATGTGAAAAAGCCTTGTAATCCTCTTTTGCCATGATAATTGCAGCCATGGGAGGAGAGTGAAAAGAGTGCTCGTGAGCAAGGAACTCTCATCTATTTGGATAACCTGGATCCATCATCTACATCATCTGATATAGAGGTACTATGTCGTAATTTGAATATTTGCATGTAGTAAAATTGTTGTGAGATGAAGTTTTATGTTATTCTTGTATGCAAGAACTACTATATGTTTCTAAAACTTGGTTTCTATTTTTTTTGTAAGATATATTCATGCATTTAAGTAGTGTTTTCGGGGATAAGTGATGATATCATGCTATAGGATGCTTATCCATAAATTGACAGTGCGAGAATTTGGTAATTGATATCTTTTCTTAGATACTCTTCAAAGATAAAAGACCCAATTTACCAATTATTTGTGTCTTTTAGGTTTCTTCCCTACTTGGAAAATGTCATATCCTCGATTTGTCTTGCTTTGTTTTTATTTTTCTTTTTGGATAAAGGATTATATATCTATTAAACATCATGCTATGGTGTGTAGATGAGCTTTTTTTGGCTTGTAGTCAAGTTTCTATGCACTGTCAATTTCCGTTGGTTTCTTTGCACTATTGCTAAATTTCAGATTTAGATTATGTGCTTTAAATCGAAATGGCTCAATGAAGTGCTACAAACTTCTTCTTGTTTGTGAAGTTGCAAACAATCAATGCATTTCATATCAAGGGTCTAACGAAATAGCCTCTTTGGTTTGTTNATGAGAGGCAACTGGGTATGATAATGATAATCAAATTTCTCTGCACATTTTAGTTTGCCACCACGCTTTTCGTTTTCAATTCTACTCTTTTTTCCCCTTATTTACAAGTACAATTGACTGATTGAATTAAAAAAGTTTATTTGTGGGCTTGGGGTAGTGCCCAGTAACATAGTCCTTAACACGCCCAACTTAAAAGGTTAGGGTACAAAGGATACATTTGGAGAGCTCTAACCGCTTGAGCTCTTTTCATTTCCCACCATTGTATATATTGATTGTGTCTTTTTGGCAATAGTTAGTGGGATCACGAAGTTGTCCGGATTTTAGTTTTCTTCTTCCTCTTGTCTAGAAGAAAATGTATGCTTCTTCTGCTACAACTATTTTAATGTTTTTAAAAAGGTAGGTGGCAATATATAATAAAATGTTTCTTTTTCTGGTGGAGAGCTGTCTCAGAAGTGTTGGAGGTTGGGGGATGGCCTACATGTTTAGAACCACTATCATATTTTCAGTGCGTCTTTTAGTATATATGCATTTTCGGAAGTCATTCACTTTTAGCTTGAGTATCCATATCAATGAAATGAGAATCTGTAACTTCTGGGGGTTATATATGCTTTGCACATGTTTAAGCAGTACCTATCTCCTGACAAATAGGCAGGCGTGTTAGTCTGGTCAATCTGCTGGTTTACATAGTGAATTTAAAACAATCTATTTCCCTTTCAAAATTTTGGAATTAATTTGATAACCATTTTTTCTGTCTTAGCATGTAGATCATCTAGATACTGATCCTTGTTCTTTCTCAGGGTATGATTTATATGGCTTTCAAGATAAGGGTTGATGTGAAGATCATACCACATGGATCCTTTTCCAATCCATCCTATGGTAAGGAAGCTTCTTGAAACCATTCTTAGACTCTGGTGCTAAGACTTTTCTTATTGCAATAGCTGACTCTGTTCGTTGTGCTAACAGGCCGAGCACTGGTTATATTTGAATCAAAGGCTAACGCAGATTTTGTCATGTCCGAGTTAAGAGAAAAGTGCCTTATGGTTGGAGAAGGAAGGTAGGATTATAAATATCTCAGTTCTCCTACTTATAATGTCTAATCCTCCCCTCCCACATCCCCTATAACACCCAAGTCCCAGATCGTATGGTTGTGAGGATTATGATTGGTTTATAAGTGATAAGTCCAACCACTAAAACAACAAGGTCTTTCCCTTTTAGGCTTAAGTGTCCCTTCTATGGGCTCATTAGGGCACTTCCCATCATAGTGGGTTGTATTGCGCAGATAGTTGGGTTAGACTATTACAGTTGGTATCAGAGCAACCTTGCGACCACGGGCTGAGCCTGTGGCCCAGGTCAGCCACCTAGCAGGGGTTGGTTCTAAGGCCAAATAAGTGCACATTGCGCAAGGAGGACGTTGCGTTATTAACTGGGGGAGTTTGTAACACCTCATGTCCCACATTGAAAAAGAGTGAGGATTATGATGTGATTATAAGTAATTTGCCTTCCAACGAAAGCAACAAAGACTTTTCTTTTTTGAGTTTAAGTGGCCCCTTTTATGAAGCTATTGGGGGTCTGTTAAAGCCATAGTCAATGCACATTGGAGTTCTATCTTATGAACAACTACCTTAAACATTTTTTCTTTTTTTTGCTTCGATCTTGGAGAACATGTCTAACAAATCAATTTCAATATTCAAGCCTGAGATTGTGGCTTCTACGCTCTTCTTTTAGTTTGAAACTTTCTTTAGCTACATGGTTCCAAGATGTTGAACGTGAGTTGTTATAGAGTTTGGTCCTCGAATTTAACATACAAGATTTTGCCTACTCCACCTAGGGTGTGTTATATGTGTCTAAAAATTTTGGGTGTTGAATATTGTTTTTGCTGAAGTTTCTTGGTTAATGTCGAACCTTGTTGGAGTTATGGTTGTTGAACATTGCTGAGTTGGTTGTTGGAGTTTGATGGTTGTTGCTGAGGAAAAACAAGTAGTGTTGGCATCAAATTGTAATTTTGGCCTATTGCAGGCCAATTTTTGCTTACAAAAGCGCTCTCACAGAACCCGATAAACCATGTGGCTTTCCTGGCCATCTCGTTATTGAGAAGTTGAAGAAGATAAAACGGAGTGAGGATAAGGTAACTTGCTCTCCCAATCTTCAACCAATTTGGTATTTAAAATAACACCCTAGTGACATGGGTATTTTTTGAAAATTTGGTGGCGTATTAGTGTTGAAAGTGCACTCTTGCAACCATGATGATATTACAAAGTCAAAAAGTGGTCTTTTGGACATTTTTTCGTTGTCGGAGTTGTAATTGTACATTAATTCAATTATGTTAGTAATACTATGAAAAATTTGCCAATAACTACCTTTTAAGTTCCACTTTTTGCGAATAACTACCTTATAAATATTTTTTTGAAAATATTTTTTTTTTGTCGATCACTAACTCATGTCTTATTCCGGCTAAAAAAGCATGTGGACTGACCATTTTACCCCTAGTTTAATGAATAAATGTTTATTTTTTATTTATTTATTTATTTTTGGTTATCCCTCCCCTTTTCTTATTTCCTTTCCAAAATCAAAATAAGTAATACCACTTAAGAAAAAAAGAAAGAAAGTTATTTTCAGAAAATAGTGAGGGGTAAAACGGTCACTCTACATCTTTTTTCGTCGAAAAAGGGGCTAAGGTATTGACCCACAAAGAAAAAGTGGTTAAAAGGTAGTTATTTTCAAAAAATAATTTATAAGGTAGTTCTTCGCAAAAAGTGGAACTTAAAAGGTAGTTATTGGCAAATTTTTCTAATATTATCGCAAAGTCTTGCATGAATATGGTTCATACGATAGCCAAATAGGAGTCACCCCTCAGGGATGAAGGAGTCAATGTCATCCCACTAAGATGAAGAAAGTCACCCCTTAAAAGTATGACTCACCATGGAAATCACCCTCTTAAGAGTTGGTCTAAACAATGATTCAAATACATAGAACTATAGAAGACTCTTTAATTGCTAATTTCTCTAAACGAGCAAGGTTGTTGGTGGTTTAAATGATATTCTACTTTGTTTCACTGAATGAAAATTCCATAAATTGGTTGAAATTGCAAGAAATTTGGAGAAATTTATTAAATAACATGGAAAAATGATGCAAAATTCTAACTCCAACGGAAAAAAGAGCCCAAATGCCACTTTTAAAATTTTCAATACCATCATGGTTGTCGGCATGCATTTTAAATACCACTACATCAACTTAACGAACTTCGCCTCCTAGCTTGCCTGATTTAGTTAGCTTATGAATGCTTCTTGTTTGTAATTTCTTAATGTAGGCGGTGTCTACTTCCCACTGTGCACAACCAAATACAATTGAATATGAAATGGCTATCCAATGGCGGATTCTTCAAGCAAGATCTGATCTTTGGTGGAAAGCTTTACACAAGGTGCTTGTTTTATAGCTTACTCTATTTTTTCTCTTATGTAGTAAATCTTATATTTTACAGTCAAGTGGGTTCAATTGACCATCCTAATTAATATTAGGAAGAAAAGAGAGAATAGTAGAATTATATTTTCCGCAAACCATCAAAGATAACTGGTTTTAAAACGACAAATTGTTGTTTTTCGGTGTTTCAAAATTTCTTATACCATTAGAAAAATCACGATATGTAGATTAAAACAAAACCCATTTATATTATGCTTGACTATATATCTGTCTTCTCTATCCTTGCTTCAATACTTACTACCGGTGGAAACATATATACACATGCTAGATATGTCATATATCTAAACATATGCTTTCTTGTGTCATTGTCCCTAGAGACAAGCAAGAGAGCTTTTAAAGTGGCAAAACCAGCTGAAGAGTCGTCAGTCAAATGAACATGCAGCAACAGGGAAGCAGAATCACGGTGTGCAGTTACAGTTGGCGAGAGTATCATAGGCCATGACTTCTAGCTTATCAGTTAGTTTAAGGTGAGCATGCAACTTCAATCAAGAAAGAACGTGTTTGAACAGAGCCATTACCTTAAAAGCTAATTAAGATACACTTCTTTTGTGTTTGTGCAGTACGTAAATTCTCCTCGCTCTGAACATGAAGGTAGAGATCTTCCGATTTTGGACAGTATACTATACTGGATCTGACCCTCAAGATACGGGTAACAGGAAAGAAGTAAAGACTCTCTGCAATACTCGATACGTACATGTTTTTGATTCTCAAGCACCATCTGGGCCTCTTTTTTTTCCTTTTTTTTTCTTTTTTTTTTCTTTTTTTTTCTTGATGCGATTTGTGCATGCCATGAATCTTTTATTGATGGTGATGAGGATGATGATGATGATGAAAAGAGAACAACTGATATATATACCAGAACAGAACAGAGCCTTGAGGGCCATTTGGTTAACGGAGAAAAGTGGAATTAAATGCAAGTGTGTGTGTATTAGCAGCTTGCTATCTGAGTAATCTGACTACTAGCGTTGGCAAACGTCTACTTTTACTTGTTTTTGTTAATTGACAATCTCTAAGATATGATGTGCTTCATCACTTTTTAAAAGCAACAATCTTTACATTAGCAGGCCCAACGGCATTACGGCAACAACCAATTTTGATGGGTTGTTCAATGAGTTAAACTACATCGATAACTATCATTTTTTTTTTTTTTTTTTTACGAGAGGAAAGATATACTCCCTCCGCCCCACCCACACGTTACCAAACCATTTTGGGTGGGGAGTTTAATGCAAGTTTATATTGGTTGAATGTTCCAATTATACCCTTAAGA